>LXGU01000079.1:0-114645 GCA_001640685.1 Catunica adiposa
ATGACTGTAGATGAAGGAAGGGGTTCAATTGACCAGATTGAAGCCAATATGCAGATAATAGCCGAATCATCGAAAAGTCGTGATCCCGGAGGGTCGGCACGACCGAACGAAAGACGCTGTAGAACATGCGGTAATACGGGTCATAATGTAAGAACATGTCAGGTAGTTATTCAGACGTCTGGGGCAGAGTAAGGAAATAGTTATTAATTGATCAGATACTTCGTTGTCATTTTATGAGGAAATATAGAACATAGATGGTATAAAATTGGGCGCTCGTTTGTTTTGGGCGCTCGTTTATCATATACGTTAGGTAACAATTAATTTACCACTGTTATGGATTATATACTAATAAGGGTTAGATTGGGTTAAGAAAATCCACGAGTGGAAGTTATAGTCTGAGGCGAGCCATTTCAGTGATGCTTATCTATGGACACACGATGTAAACCATGCAATTCTGGACTTAAAAACAACTTGGAACGCCATAATGACTGCAAACTTGATCTAGAGAATCTGGTAATGAGTAATTATTATTGATCTCTAGTAAAAACTGGAGGTTGTTGATTATCAAGGAGAGTTGACGGTCTGGCAATAGAGCTATCTGACAGCTGACTGACAGAAGACAGGGATAGCCTGATCCCCTTTTCCATTGTATCTGGAAGCCAAACCTCTGTACGCGTTGACTCTGTACTACAGCCCAAGCCACGTGAGTACCTGCTTTGTAAAGAGACAGCTGATTGCGCTTGCCCTGTATTATATATAGTGAGGATCTCGAAGTATGCAGACAAATAGTAGGCGGAACCCTCATTCAATCTTAATATATTGCCAATATAGTTTGGGTTTGCTACTGCATTACATCTGAGTACTATTGTTTATCAAGTAAACCATATTATCCATTTATAAATTTAAGTGCCTGGTACATCGACAAACCAGTCTCCGTCCGCATTTTGGCCTCACCAAAATACACATCATGATACCATCATAGACATAAACCGCCATGTCGCTTAAGAGTTGGCACGAGAAAGGCCGCCCTGCGCTATTTGAAGCCCTTGCCGCAGTTTGCGACAGAATTGAAGAAGATCTAGAATCTGGTATGACCTGACCTTCACGCTTTAACCACGGACTAGAAATTAATAGTGACGTAGAATTTAGTAAAAAGTCGCAGATATGCAAACATAACCTGACGCCTGGAGATTTAGAGAAGCTTAAGGCGCGGGCCATCGAAGCAGATCGGCTTGAGAAGGATAATCTGAGACTGAGAGAGGCTCTCTCAAATCACGAGAAAGAGAAAGCTGCGAGAGAGCTGGCAACCCATAAACCTGGAATTGATACAAGATCTTCGCGCTCACCGAGTGTGGGAACAACATTGATTGCGGAGGATGTCCCTGAGGCTGACAAGCCTGGACAGGAGGCTAATACGGCTCGTCTTGTCCGGGCTTGTACCGAGTTTAAACGCCAACTCGTGCATACTACCAAGGGATATGAACGCCTCAGTGCTGAATACAAAACACTGAAGACTGCATACGATGAAACTAATAATGAGTTATCTACGCTACAAGATCGATGCTTCTTGCTTGAGGATGAGATTTTAACTCTCAAGGGAGCGAACCCCACTGGGAGCGGAGAGGACGAGATTGACTCTATTGCAGCTACTGAGCCAAGCAACCTCTCAGTTAGAGCTCTAGCACAGTCTCGACCTAGAGCTTCAGGCGACATGATTGCTTCTTCGCACCCGGAGGAACGGATAATGGAAACGCAGCTTCCTACACAAGATCCCGATGCCACCCAAGAAGAGTCTGGCGATCTCGAACAAGACCTACCTGATCTTCCATTAAACCTACCAAAGGTAGGAGGAGTCAAAAACGAGCCCATTTCGGACGATTTCCCAATAATAGTCGAGGAACGTCGTGTTAAAAAACGAGGCCTAGATGACAATGATACGGGCGCGTCTCGTCGGGTGTCCCGAATCAAAGAAGAACATATCAATGTCCCAGTTTTGTCGGATGAGCTAGCAAGATATAGTCCTGGAGATAGTATGGACCTGGATCTTGACACAGTTGGTGCTGCTGTGGAAACACCAAGGCGGACCGATAGAGTCGCTGACATTGGTGCATGCAGCATGCAAGTGGAAATCTCATCTTCCCAATTCTCTATGATTCCAGATTCGCCGTACCAGAATAGTCCAAAGGAATCACTTTCGAGAACTAGTGTCACTGGTCCGATGAAACCTCCGCCACCACCGGACGGAAGTCGCCATCCCTCAGCTCCGGTCCCCGAACAAAATATGCGATCATCTGATAAAGTCAACAACCTAAAGCGCACTGATAGACACACCGGAACAGAAGGAGGCATATCCTCTAAACCCGACCCTAGCTTTCAACCCAGACCAGTCCAGAGCTTTAGCCGGATGCCATCATTAACAGACCTTGGCGTACCTCGACCTCGACAATTGCCTTTTGATGGTACCCATGCTCGACCGGAGTCACACCAGTCATTTCATGAGGAACCAGCATCAGCGGCCATACGGCAGTCTAGATTTCAAGATCGTAACAGTAACCTGCGAAAAGCAAGGAGGTCTCCAGATCTTCCATCACATACTGCGTCTCGGAATTCGCCAGCTCTTGCTGTACCGAAATTGGGGAATTTGCGCAAACGGCCTATGGCGGATCTTAAGCCAGAGGATTTCAAGATCAACCCCAAGTTCAACAGTGGAGTTAATTTTGCTTATTCTGAAGTAGTACGGGGCCGCGCAGAGAGAGCAGCTTTACCGGGCTGTACGGATCCTTCATGTTGTGGCCAGAATTTCAGTAACATGGCCAAAGCCGAACGATCTAATCTTCCTCGGACACCCGAGCAACGACACAAGGACAATATCTTGTTTGAAAGATATTTGGGTGATGATATCTCCAGACTTTTTGGCATGACTCGAGAGGAGATTGATAATTTATGGATAGAGGCGAGGGCCAAAGAAATGGCAGATCAATGGGGGAAGCATAAACATCGGTTTGCTCGGGCAAAGAGTCCTCCTGGGTTTTGGAACCCTGATTTCCCATCGACCCAGGAAGAACAACAGGAGAGAGTTGCTGCTGAACAACAAAAACGCCATGAGGTGGAGGAGAGGTATAGAGAAGCCATGCGACCTGGAGGGCGATGGTCATTCAGGGACGAGTAATGACTTGCAGCCACTGGAGTTTTATTGTATTGTTGCCACATGGCTTTGTGCTATTTTTTCAATGTTCAGGCTCCTGGATACAGTATAGATCAAGTTCTTAATACAGACATCTTTCTTTCATGCATGTATTGTTGATCATCCCCTCTTCTGTTTGGTATTTATTAACTGTTAACCGACCCCCGTTTATTTATAATTCCAAAAATGGCAAGCGTGGATGATGTCGTCTGGACCCACATTAAGGTTGGTGTTACTTGGACTATATCTGCAGCCCCAACCCAGCTCTAGCAGTTGTGGCCAGCAGTTGTGAGCTTCAATGGCCTAGGGCATGACGCAATGATAGATATAGATACGATGAGGGGTCGTATTTTGTGCTTGAGGAACCATGATATATGATAGACAGTTAACAGAACCATGCTCACATTAAAAATGCCATTTTCAAGACAATTGCGATTGTTGTACCTATACATGGTGGAATTTACACCCAACCTATGACTCCAAGAAACTATGGGGTTCAGCCGTTTGCATGTTCCATAGCATTCTGTTAGCATCACCATTAGATCTGTTCAAAGAATCAGGCCTTGAAAAAGCTGTGGGAACCTTGCTATTGGCTGCACGCAAGAAGCGACCCACTTGTAGCCTAGTGTGTTGTCTTGTGCTGGAGCGCTGTAAAAATAATGCTTCAGGGGAATTTAGGCCCTGCGGGCTTTCTCTGTCAGCTAGACAGGCCCCATATTTGGTGTAGTCCGGGAACTACCAAGCACCCTGGTCGACCTTAGCTGTCCAATTGGAATCTTCCGCCCCCGTCTTTGTCTCCATCGACAGTAGTCAAGCGTCTCGTCCACGAGACAGACATGAAATAACCTCTGGTTCTTTGAACATCCAAACTGCGCGCCACCAACACGCGACGCAACCCGTTATACATCGACATCATATCCGGTTTGATGTCAATCTTTTGCCAGCAGTTCTATCCTTCTTCGTGAGGCCCACTACAGCTTGTTGCTCGCTGCTGTTGCTCAGCTGGTAGGCTCAATTGTAGTGTGACAGCCTTGCGAACAAGACGGTTTGCTGATCTCAACATAGTCATTTACAACAGCTACAGCTTTCTGATAGCGTTCACATACGTTAGTTGCAGTTAACTAGATCTTTGCATTCTCGTTTCCACACCATCATCTTCATTCTTCCTACTAGATCGAGTCCCATCACCACGACCTCCTTTAACACACTACTCTTATCCAACCTTCTCTCAACACCCCTCCATCCTCCATCGAAAAAAATCGACCCCGCGATCCAGAAGCAGCTTCGTCATTTCGCCTGCTTACTATCCACCGGCCGATCCGTGCCACCTCTCGGAACCTTTGTATAACAACCGCCGCTTTTAACAGCTGGTCGTCGTCGGGGCCTTGATTGACATTGCCCCTACGTGCCGAACCACCCACAACCGCCACGCTGCGTCCCCCGCATAGCAAGCTCAACCCCGAAACTCCTGCCTTCATTAAACAGGAAGACCCATTGGTGAGTGTCTGCGACCCTGGTGTGCAGACACACCCAATGCACCGGCCTCAGGCCGGCAGAATGAATAACCGTCATCTGCCGGCTGGGCAAGGTATTCCTGGAAATGTTGGCGGAGGAGTAGGTACCGATATGGGAGGGATGCCCGGCCCCGGGACCGGGGCCGCTCCCGTAGTTGTCGGTAGTAATGTTGGTATGGGCATGCCCATGCACATGAACCAAGGTCATATGTACAACGGTCATGGCGGCGGTAACGTCCGTCGTCACCGTGGTGGCTTCACTACACACGCTAGTTATGGCCAAAGCCACGGCGGCTATCACAACCAAAGCCAAGCGCATCACCAACAAACCCCCCACTACTCCAATATGCCTGGTTTCAATCCAGCTATGACGTACAACCAGAATGGCTATTTTGCTTCTCCCATGTACCCCCAGCCACATGGCGGTCCCATGATGCATCAGAATATGTACCCGTACACCCAGTACCGCCTTAACGTCCCGTCGTATCCATCGAATGGATATGGCCGCATGACCTCTCCGGCCCCTGGAACACCCTTCAATGTTCCAGCTATACCTCAACCTATGCCGCAGCCTCAGACACCGTCTTCGATTCATGGATCCCACGCCAGCTACACCCCACCTCTCTCTTCGACTCGCGACTTCACACCCGGGGTTCCCTTTTTTGAACCCGGAACTAGCTCTAGTGCGCCTGTTGTGGTTTCCTCGGATGCCCCAATTGTCTCGTCGCAGCCTATTTTGAGACCTAATATGCCTCCTATCGTTTCCTCGACCCCCGTGCACAACTTTGCTCCTGTGGTCTCTTCTACACCAGTTGTGCAAACCCCCCCTAAGCCCGAACCTGCGGTGGTCCCGCATAAGCCTGACGCCACCGTGCCACGTATCTTGGAGGTCCCCATTGGGGCTACTCTAAAGGTTAGTTATTTGGTGTCAACATATACATCTGTTGTTGTGCTAACTTAATATAGTTTCCCTGGTATTCCTGTGCTCAGGATGAATGGCCTCTACGGACCAAGCGATCCAAAAAGCCTCGCCGCGCTCTTGGAAAGCGCACTCAGTTTGTGAGACGACCATCTGTCTCTGGCAGGGAGACTTCTCAGGCGGAACAGGATGCTAAATCTATGTCTACGTTGGAATTAACTCCTGCCAAGACTTCTGAACCTGTGCCCAAAGTTGAGGAGGTTGCAGTTTTAAAGCCTGTTGCGCCAAAGCCTGCTACTACCGTTGTCCCTGTGGTTCCTGCTGTTCCTAGAGCAGCTTCCAAAGACAGAAACGAGGTGTCTCGGAGCCTCCCCGAGTCTGTAAATGGGCCCACCCGGAAGATGACTCAGTCCCTCAGCTCGGAGAGTACCCAGGATCCTATCATGACCCCCGATAGTGATAGTTTAAGTGTTTCGGACGAGATTTCTCAAGAGCCCGAGGTGTTAACGTCATCTCAGTCCACACCAACTGCCCAACCAGCCTCTGGAGCCTCAGCCCCTACTGTCTCGGCTGCCTCGGTCTCTAGCCAGCGCTCGGCTACTGCCACTCCAGCGCCGGTATCAGCTACCCCGACCCCGGTTGCTGCCCCGAAGCCAGTCAGCTGGGCTGGTTTATTGAAGACTAATGCTCCCAAGGCACCAGTGCCGTCTGCTGAACCAGTATCTGAAGCCCCGACAGCTACTGCTGAGACTACAGTTCCTGCCCCTGCGGCTCCTGCGGCCGCTACTGAAGTTCCACCCAAGGCGAAAACGAATACCTTGGCCTCGGCTATCCGATCATTCAGAGTCAGCCCTATTGATAAGATTTCTTTCCTGGAGCCCCGTGGGTTGATCAATGGAGGGAACATGTGTTACATGAACTCAGTATGTGATCCTTTTGGAATGACTCAAAACGAAAATATCACTAACTATTATCTATAGATCCTTCAAGTTCTTTTACACTGCATTCCGTTTTACAACTTCCTGAATGAAGTTGGCCCTAAGATCACCATGAAGCACAAGACTGAAGTTCCGTTGATCGATGCCATGGTCGAGTTTATCCGCGAATTCCGCCCTCTTGTGACTGATTCATCATTCGAAAAGGTTCACCAGGCTATCCGGGCCAAGGATCGTCAATTCGGCGAACCGTTTACCCCTAGTTACTTCTATAGTGCCATGAGAGAATCCAAGCGTTTCTCCAGCATGGAACAAGGTCACCAACAAGACGCTGAGGAATTCTTGGGTCTTCTTCTTCAAGTTCTTGATGACGAGTGCAACGCCGTCGTTGCCCAGGCTAGTGAAGCCAAGGAATCTATGGATGATGCAAGCAAAGGCGATGATTGGCTTGAGGTCGGTCCCCGCCAAAAACCTAGTGTGGCACGGGTTTCTGGCAACAATTCTACCTCTCCTATTTCGCACATCTTTGGTGGCTATACTCGGTTTGAGCTACTCCGCAATGGCGCCAAGCCTTCTATCACCACCCAGTTTTTCCAGTCTCTTCAGCTGGATATTGATGTTCCGCACATTGTCAACATCCTGGATGCCTTGAAGCACATGAGTAGAAAGGAGGTCGTCGAGGATAACGGCGCCAAGGGCAAGGTCACTACCCAGACCCTGATTTTGGAGCTGCCTCCTGTACTTGTCTTGCATCTCAAGCGCTTCCAATTTGATGCACAGGGCGGGACGATGAAGCTGTGGAAGAAGATTGGCTACCCCATGGAGCTCGAGCTTCCTCGTGAAAGCCTTGCTCGCCAACTGATAAGCAAGAACGAAGGCAAGCCTGTGCCCAAGTACCGTCTCAGCGCTGTTGTGTACCACCACGGCAAGAACGCTAGCGTTGGGCACTACACGGTTGATGTCCGTAGGCAAGATGGCAGCGAATGGATCCACATTGATGATACCAAGATTGAGTCCCTCGGTTCAGAGGAGGTGGCTCATGCTGGGTCCAATGATGGGCAAAAGAATGGGTCTCATCCAGCTGACTCTTCATCGAGTATTAACAAGAACCGGTTCGACATAATTGACGACGATGGTTCGGAGGATGATTCTGCCGGCTGGAAGGAAGTTACTGCGCCGAGCAATGGCAATAAGCGCTGGAGCACTGTTGCTACTGGCAATGCTTCTTCTGGATCAACTGGTACCGCGGCCAAGGCTCCGTTCAAGGGCAAGTCCTCGCAGTCGCAATATGACAGCAAGGTCGCTTACATTTTGTTCTACCAGCGGGTTTGAAGATCTTGATCAAGGCATGAAGATCTTGGCCTGGTGTTGGATCAACAAAGAGTAAAGAGTTCTTTCTTGATTTTGGCGTTGGTGTTGGGCGGTGGTTCATCATGTTCTATGGGCACGCATTCATCATGGCAAGACAAAAGCTGGGGAATTGTTTATTTTTTGTTTTTGTAATTATGTCTTGTATATGGCGCACTGATGGTACTTCACTGTCCTTTGTGTGTGCGTTGTATTGGGCTTGGTTATCTGTGTTTTTGGCTTGGAGGTTGCGGGAGTTTGTCTGGCATCATTTTGGTATTGATTTTCCGTCATCTTTTATTGCTTTTTACTTTTTTTTCTTTACGCCTTTTGACATCACGGGACGATACCCATATTCCATTCACACCTAGCGTCTGGCTTGTCTTGTCTTTGACTTGGTAATTTTACATCCTCTCTTATCTCGCCCTCATTGACAATCAGGTGGCTAGGCGTTCGGCTGGCTCTCTTCATCTCTCGCATTTCCATCTTGGCTATTTCCTTTCTCATCTTTCTTTTTTCTTAATTGGGATGAGACTCGCGACATCTTGGAGAACGGGTTCATTCTTTTTGATGTTGTTATCTTGCGCGTTCATGGGTTTTTGTTTTTTCCTTTTGCATTTTTGTTTACATATATTCCTGTCTTGTTGGGGATTACTCCCGTCCTGGAATATCTATATGGTCGGCGGCCGATGTCTTGTCTGGGAATATCGGGCTCTCAGTTCGTATCGTTTGTTGGCTGTCCAGGTGTTTGGGTCACAGGAAGAGAGGAACTCATCATTGACGCACAGGGTGATGGGTTTTGTTTTTCTCATTCTTGGGTTTTCGCTTAGGGGGTTCTTCGCGGCAGGGAGGGCCGGTTGGACGTTGATGTATTAGTCCAGTGATAGGCTATAGCATCTAGAGCTAATTGGGCCGTGACAGTTCTAAGATTCTATGGAAGTGCTGACCTCTTGTTTGAATCTTGAAATATAGATCTGACATCTGATCGATGAATTCCTCTCGTGGGATACTTGTACTATTGGTGTTTGAGTTGAAGAGTAAAGGGGGGGCATTTGTTCGTCTCTGTAAATTCCAGTAGACGGGAGCCTGAGATGTTCATGCCGAGAGTAGCTTAGATACCAGTGGTAGTGATAGAATGGTGTTGTAACATACATACAGTGCAGCGCCATGTAACGAATACATACTTTTAGAGTTCATCATAGTGTTACTCCTATGTGTCGACATGTTATATCCATATGAGTATTTTTGACTACGCTAAAGTATCCGTTACAAACATAAAATGCGATTCTCGCTATGTAATACATCACATCACCATATATTATACCTGTAATACCTGCGATATTAATTCTACCTAATTTATTTACATCACAACTTGTGCTTGACAACCCTACTCCACGACAAATAGGGTTGACCATGCGCTAACTATCGTGGGATTCAGACTAGCAATAGTGGAAGGGGTAGTGAAGGGTGCGCAACTCATGATTTGTTGGTTGATGTTGTCTCATTGAAGCAAGAATCAGGAGCAAAGGGAAAAGCGAATAAGCATGATTGCGGACCCTACCGAAATCTCGTATTTTTGGGGGGGTTTTACTGTTGTAAGCTCTTCTGGAAACAAATAACCAGCACAAAGATGATAGTTGTTTTTGGCCTATAATTCAATTAAGCAATATCCCAGCCACCACCAATTTTGGTGAAGAACGTGCCACTTTTGAGATTTAGCTGGTTAAGATAAAATATAAGCTTAGTTAAGTTAATCTAAACAATGTGTCTTTCTTGTTTGGGGCAATTCCCATCAAAGGTAGAACAGGAAGCAGAAAGTGCCAGATATCACAGTTGAGGAAAGGAAAATACTTAACTTACCATTGGTAACTTTTAGTTCTCTGGCGTCATATTTGCCCGGCTCGAGTTTCATCATCGTCACCCTTATCCTCGCGTCGCTCTCATCGACGGATAAGCCCAATTTGATTTGCTATCAGGAGCTGTTGTGACCTGAGACAAGGTAGCATCACCGACTCATCGACCAAGAAGGGCCCATTATCAACTGTCGGTTTATGTGATTACGCTACGCTGGGAAGATTCGATTCTCTTAAAATTGATTACCACAGGCTTCTTATACACGCCCAGCTAAGGCTCAAACTATTGTATCCCATCATTATCCAGCTATTTATAGGGTTCGGTTTAACGTGGAACCAATATGGATGCATACTCTGTATCACGGCATAGCAGTGTCGAGGAGAAAAAGTCCTCTCGTCTATATCAGGATCTATTCGCATTTCAAAATCGCTTTTTGATCGAGTCCGGCTCTTCATTCACCGAGCACACGACCTTATCAGCAATGATGGTAGGTTGATTAACTTCCCCGCTTTCATTTGGGTGAGATAGGCACCCGTGGAATCAAAAGACTGACAAAAATACTAGGCTCAACATTCATTGAAAACCACTCGCCATGTAGGCATTATTGGTGCCGGAATTTCCGGTCTTCGAACTGCCGATGTTCTTCTTTCCGCCGGTTTCCGAGTCACGGTTCTCGAGGGGCGTTCTCAGATTGGCGGTCGGGTGTCACAGCAAATGCTGGCTAATGGACACTTGGTAGACATGGGCGCCAACTGGATTCATGGGACGTCAACTAACCCAATTCATGCGATTGCGCGGCAAGTGGGGACATCGTGCACGGGTTGGGACTCGACTGCGTATGCTGCGGCTGCAGATGGCATAGAGATTATGGAGACGGAGAGAACGGAAGCCGCTGATACTATGTGGGGAATCATTCAAGATGCATTCACCTTGTCTAATTCAGCAACAGGCAAGGATGTGGAAGATGGGGGTATTCCGGCAGATAAGAGTTTGTGGGATTTCTTCCTTGAGGAGGTCCCTAAGAGAATAGAGGGGAATCATGACAAGGACGAGAGAATGAAGAGGCTGATTCTTGATATGGCCGAGGGTTGGGGAGCATTCATCGGCTCGCCGGTTGAGAGACAGAGTCTCAAGTTCTTTTGGCTGGAGGAGTGTCTGGAGGGTGGTAAGTTGTTTGTTACACGACACGATACTGGATGAGACACTAACTAGCGACAGAAAATCTATTCGTAGAGGGAACATACAAGGACATTTTGGCTGTGATTGCGAAGCATGCCCTTGATAAAGCCGATGTTCGTCTAGAGACCATCGTCAACAAGATTCAGTATCGATCAACTAACTCTGAACCCTCGACTCCTATCATCGTCGAGACTACCGCTGGGGAGACATTCTCATTTGATGATCTTGTTGTAACTACACCTCTCGGCTGGCTCAAGAAAAACCAAGCTGCCTTTCAGCCTTCTCTTCCGCCGCGACTCTCCCAGGCTATTGAGTCGATTAGCTTCGGCTGTTTGGAGAAGGTATACGTCTCGTTTAAGGCGGCTTTCTGGATTGTTGAGGACTCTGACGGTGGAATCAAAGATACTCTTGCCGGGTTCTCTCAGTGGCTTGCTCCTACTTACGCTACTGATACCAATCCGAAGAAGTGGGGCCAGGAAATGATCGAGCTGGCATCCTTTGGTGAACTGGATGCCCACCCAACATTACTATTCTATATGTATGGGGATCAGTCAAAGTACATCACCAGCTCTCTGGTGGGAATGAAGAAACAAGACGAGTACAACTTCTTGCACAACTTCTTCATGCCGTATATCTCGCGTCTTCCGGGCTATGATGCGAACAACCCAAATTGTGAGATTACCGAGTTTCTTGCCTCATCTTGGCTTACTGATGACCTATCTGGTAATGGGAGTTATGGAAACTTCCAGGTTGGGCTGGCCGAGGGAGATATTGATATTGAGACTATGAGGGAAGGAATACCAGATGGAGGCTTGTGGTTTGCTGGAGAGCATACTGCCCCCTTTGTTGCTCTTGGGACGACTACCGGTGCGTATTGGAGTGGTGAAGCTGTTGCCAAGAGAATAACGGAGAAGTATGCGGTGTAATGTTATGAAGTGGGACAAATTATTGATACATGTAATAATGAGATGAATGATATATACATTTGACAAGACACAGACACAATTAGCTAGACTGGTAACAAAATGAGAACATAAAAGCAGCAGGGATATACAGCAAAGGATGCGCGCAGCAAGCAATAAGAAAGTCAAGGGATCTAGAGATCAGCGAGGGTTTTAAAGGCCGGGCGGACGACCCGTTTCGGCGCAGAACCATCGGTTGGTTGGGTTCGGACTTCAATCTTGGGCTGAGGGCTGACTTTGTTGAATGAAGAATTCCGAGCGCTCATGTAAGGGTCAAGCTATTGAGTTAGTTAGCGACATGGAGCCCATGGTTAGACGACAAGAAAAGACGATGTCCTTGAATTGGATAAATATATGTCATTTATCTCATTCTACAACATCGATTTTCCCCACTGGGTAATGGCTTTGAAGAATTGATCTAATATACGTACCGAGATCAACGAAACAAAATATAACCCAACAAACGTAATCAAACTTTGGATCAAGTTCCCAAATGTGAATTTAGCATCCACCACCGCCTTACTGTCCACTCCACTCCCTCCTAATCTCTGTCCCTTGATCGCCCCAAACGCCGGGCCAGCCCCACCCTTTTCCGCAAGACTTAGCGCCCCGACGACCGCAGATTCGAGCTCTGCGGGGTTGGCACCCTGGATGGTCTTGATAACGGTGCCATTATGAAAAATCTTAAAGGTAGGCATGGCGCGTACAGAGTAGGCGCTAGAAATGGCCGATTGGTTATCGACATTGATTTTTGCAAAAGCGACTTTGGAAGGGCGGGAGTGGGTGGCTGCGAGCGAGGCGAACTTGGGGGCAATCATGCGACAGGGGCCACACCAGTCAGCATAGACTGTTCGGGGGGCGAGGAGAGGTTAGCGGCGGCGGGGAAACGGGAAGATAGATAGATGGGTGGAGGTTGATGGGACTTACAGTCGGCAACGACGACGGCGTGGGTTTTGAGGAGGGTTTCCCACTGGGCGGTGGATTGAATTGAGACGGCCATTTTTGTGGACAGTATATGGTGTTTATGGGGATAACGAAACGAGCTTGGCAAGCAACAACTAATGGAGTATCAGTTATTTGTTGAGCTGTCGCAATCGCAAATGCGCTGCGACAACGACGTCACAGAGAGTATCTGGCCAGACCCACTATTTCCCATATTGGGGTTAAGATATTGGTCAGCATGATTCAGTCTAGGGTTATAGCTTCTCAATAACCAGACAAGGGCTCGGGAGCGGTAGGATTCTGCCGGGTCAATGAGAGGGTCACCGCCTTTTTTTCAGAGCAAATCTTCTGTAGTGGTTGTAAGTGTAATCATAGGATGCGATTGAGCAGTTGATGTTTGATCTCGATAAAGATATTTCTAGAAATTTATTCATAAAATGTCCGACAGATACGACGACGAGCGCTCTGCTAAGGTAAGCAATTTGCGTGCCTCTAGTACTTGGTTATTGTTACCAGTTATCACTAACACCGTCCAGCGTAGCAAGACCTCCCACGCGGGTGTCTCCGACTACACCAAGCCCAACAGCCGCATCCGCCCCATTGAAGGTGGCCGCCAATGGACGATCTCAGTCGCCTTCCCTGGCAGTGTCCTTGAAGAGTAAGCAGTCATCCAGTCAAATATTCGGCATACCTTGGCCTAACATTTCGCCCAGCGCGCACACCACGGACCAGCAGGTTGCCCTCCCCGGCCGTATCGGCCGCGCCCTCGCCCTCCATAACGTTGATGAAGTTATTCTCTACGACGACACTCCCGCCGACAAGCGCCCCTCCCACGTCGACCCCAAGTCGTACACTGCCGATACCGACCCGCTCCACTTCCTCAGCCATGTCCTTTCTTACCTTGAGACCCCGCCGTTCATGCGCAAGGCGCTGTTCCCTCTCCACCAGAATCTCCGTCTCGCCTCCAAGTTGCCGTCGCTGGACATGCCGCATCACCCGCACCCTGCTGAGTGGATTCCGTACAGAGAGGGAGTCACGTTGCCCAAGAAGGGCAAGTCGGGAGCTACGCTTGTCGATGTAGGATTGAAGGATCCTGTTACTTTGCCAGATGCGATTCCGCCGGCGACGAGAGTGACGGTTGTTATGGATTCGCCGACGTCGGGGGCGAAGGCTATTCACCCCACGGACCCGCGTGTTAACGGTGGATACTACTGGGGATTCTCGATCCGGAGGGCGAAGGGGATTGGCGCGGTGTTCACGGAGTCGCCATATGAGGAGGGTTATGATGTCTCCATTGGAACTTCGGAGCGGGGGAAGCCTGTGCACAGAATGGCACAGAATGGCAGTTTGGATTTTAAGCATCTATTGATTGTGTTCGGTGGGCCGAAGGGTATTGAGTATGCCGTGGGTAATGATGAGGATTTGGCGAGTGTTGATGTCACTGGCAGCAAGGCAAAGGAGTTGTTTGATCACTGGATCAATGTCCTGCCGGGGACCGGAAGTCGGAATATGCGGACGGATGAGGCCATGTTTGTCGGCTTGACAGCGTTGTCGGCATTGTGGTCATCTTAGAGGTGTGGGGGACTGCGTCAAAATTCAGTTATATATCCATGATTTTGTTGTTTTAAGCCAAAATACTAAAAGGGTAATATTATTTGAAATCATTACATTATCTCTATTATCATTACATTAATTCCGGGCCTAATCAGCCTCTCATTTACGATCTAAACTTGACAATAGTCTCAGCAGCCCCGTTCAAGTTGTCCTTCCTCATGGCAAGATCAATTCCGTCTCTCATCACCATGGTTTCAACACCGAGTGTGTTCAAGTTCCAGACCGTGATCTTGGACCCAGTGCTACCTCCCTCAATATCGAAGATCCTCGCCTGGCATTTGATATCACTGCTAGAAGAACTGCAGCTCGTACTGTAGTTATTGAAGAACGAGTACATTCCCGCTCCAACAACAACAACGTCCTGCGACTGAAGAACCCTCATTGACCATGCCATCTCACAAGGTGCAGTAGAAGTACCATTGCGGCTCTGACAGTCGCTAGCAAAGTCGGGGTCATACATGTCCTGATTTACCGGAAACGGCTTCGACGCCGGCGGGTTCGGTTGGAAATACGGAGTCTCGGTTTGAATAAGACCCATGTAGATATTCTTAGTGCTAACCAGCTGATATTGGTACATCACATGATGTTCAACGCCCGAGCCGGAAATCCAGATGCGCCCATCAGTTGATTCAATAAGCATACCACGGCCGCCATATATGGTAATTTGGGAGTATTTCTCATCCTCAAGATCGTGGTCCGAGATCCAAATCCAGCAATTCTCGTGGTAAAGACCAGATGCAGACTTCGTGATGTGGACACTAGTGTGGGCCGCAATGCAGTTTTCATTGATCTCCTGCGAGGTCGGGGTCGTAGGGCAGTTGGCCAACTGCAAATCAGAGCCCGCAAAGCCGCCAACTCTCACATGGACATCCCACATTCCGGACGGAATGGTTGGGGAATACAGGTTGTACTCGATAAGCTTGGCGCCCGGGCAGGGTCCGCGCGTTGAGACAACCATATCAGACCACTCAATGCGGCCCTTGTCGCCCGGCTTTCCAACCTGAACAACCGGGTAAGGTTTCTCAATATTGCGAAACTTCTCTCCATACCCAAGGATCACACTGGAGAGCGCCTCACCAACGATTTTGGCACCAGCGGGAATAAAGATTGTGTCAGTCACCAGGTAGTGGCCGGCATCGACAAAAACAATGTAGTCGCTCTTGGCTGCAACATCCTTGAACAGTTTGTTCAGAGCCTTTGTATCGTCAGTCTTACCGTCACCCTTGGCACCATAACTACGGGCAGAGACAAACTGGTGGGACGAGTAGGTCTCGTAGTGAGGTTTGGGACGTTCGTAATACTTCCTAGTTGCAGAATCAAGAAGAGCTGACGGGGCATCTTCGTAAGCGGGATCCTGACCAATGACTTGGAGTGGACCACTAGGAGTGTAAGAATTTCCATTAAGGTAACCCTTCAAAATCGTCGGAGATGTGCCCCCGGAAACGGCAGTTCCGTTGGCGTTAGAGATGATGCTAGGGGTCGAAGTGAAGATGGTGTTGTCGATAAACAGAGAGCCAGATTCAGAGTGCGCATCATTGATACTGTAGGTAGCTACAATACCCTTCCCGACATCTTGGAATGATGAATCCACAACTGAAACGGATCCCGTTATAGACGCAGTCATTTCAATGCCAACTGAGCAGTTTATGACATTGAGGCTCTTGTAGGTCCAGCTCCAATTCCAACCTTGCCTAATAGCCGTCTGAACTCCCGAAAACGACAGATTACGGGCTGTATACTGCTGGTTGTCAAAACTGGCCCCAATCTTACCGCCCTCAAAGACCAAATCCCCAATGTATCCACCGGAACCTGCCTCAATAACCAATCCGGTGTGGGCGGTATCGGCCTCACTCGGCATACGGAAGACAATGTTAGTCACCGATGTCGCCTGAGCTGTAGGCCAGTGTAATCCTACAGCCTTAATCGTAGAGTTCAGTGCAGTTGTATCAATAACCAAATTCCTCACTTGTCTGAAAAATGTATTAACAGGAAGCCATGCCACTGACTCCTGGCGCCGTAGATTCCCGTCAATGATACCACTTTCTGCAGCTTCACGAGAGAAGTTATTTGCAGCCTTGAGTACCGGTAGATCAGTCGGATCCCCAATAATCTGCGTGTAAAAATAATCTATAATTGAGCTGCTGACAAGATATGTCCCGGCCGGTATGTATACAACGGCAGGTGTCACAGTGTTCCCCGCACATTCGAATGGGGCACACCGGCCACCAGAAGATATGGCGCGGTTGATCGCGGCCGTATCATCAGTGACACCATCTCCTTTGGCACCGAAATCACGGACATTACGGAAGACGGTGTAGGATTTGTCCAGGTTTTGAGGAGACAGTCCTTGGTGGGCGACATGTTCCATCCAGTAAGCGGATGCGTGGCCAACGGTGGCTAGAGCCACGAGAGGTGACCAGCGCATGATGGGTATATTTTTGGAATATGAACCAGTTAAGAGAAGCGTGTATTTATAAATGAAGAGTGTAAGTCCGAGAATGTGGCCTAAATCAAAGAGTAGATAGCACCAGGACAACAAAGTCCGATAGCTGGTTTAGAAAAGAGTGGAAATGGCCTGTGGTGTAAGGAACCTAAATGAGTAGCAACCTTCTCTTGATGAAAAACGAGGGGATACGTCCCTTTTTGTTGTCGAAGCCTCAACAAGCACTACGGCCCCTTCCTTATGTTTTCTATAGGATGTGGCCTTATAATCGGGGTTGGTTCGTCGTGTACACTGTATGTACACCACATGACTATACAGTGCATGTTGATCACACTCGGAATCACTGCGTATGGTTGGTTCCTGGATTTCCGCCAGTGGCGGGGTAGGGGGTTAGGGGTGATTTCTGCGTGGGAGGTATGGAAAGGGAGAAGTATTGGCTGCAAGGTTTAGTACTGACAGTGATAGTTTTTGATAAAGTTTTATTTTTTTATTATATGCGAACCGTGTCCATGTAACGGCTGAACGTAGAATAAGGCGGTAACCTAGAGTCATAGTTCCCAATTATTGGTCCAAAAGGGTAACACCGACGAGAGTAAGGACCCGAGTGTCACAGTATCTAGGTTAGCCGGGGTGACCTCACATCAGTTGATCTACCTATGCCATCTGCACAAGGGATAAATGAAGCCGCCTCAGCTTCACATTACGCACGGCACGGATCAGATTCAAGTTTCCGTCGAGCTCTGCAGTCATCTAGAGGTCTCATGCTGCACGCCGCATTCCTTGGAGTGGCAAGTCCCTAGTTAATACCAAGGCGAGGTGGTTGTAAAGTTTTAGGGTAGCTTGGAATGGTTCCGCGGCACCAGAGAACCCTCAGGTGAAGGTTATGGTGGCGTGCTATGGCTGAGATAGTAGTAATATAACCGAGATGGCCAAGACATGATAGGATCTATATAAGATAATATACATTGCAATAGGACCCTATATATAAAGTCTAGGTCCTCAAACAAAACACAGTGTGCATGCTTCTCACAGTCAATGTTATGGACCCAAGTCAATAAATGTTCCAAGATTCCCAGTCAATGATCATGCGTGTAAGTGGGATCGGCAGATCAGCGGTGACGGGGTATATCATTAGGGTTGAAAGGTACATTTAATAAGGGTATCTAGAATACAAATCTCTCGCCAATATCTTATTCCCTTGACAGTGATCTTGCTTTTGGCGACCGGTCTCTACGACTTGGCCGGTCGTCTCTATCATGTCGTCTTTCATCACCTCGTGTCTTATCCTTGTTGCCACGATCAGACTGGTAGCGGTCCCGGTCGCCACCTCGATAGCTTCTATCTCCATCCCGTCTAGATGACCGTCTATCGCTATCGTGATCATGGCGTCTATGGTCTCGCTTGTCTGACGATTCACCATCTCTATCCCGATCCCTCCGATCCGACCTTTCTCGGTCCCGACGGTCACTTCTCCGATCATCTCGATCTCGTCTTCTCGGGCTTGAACTCCGGCTCCGATGCCTCCTGCTCCGATGTCTATGCCTATCCCTGTCCCTGTCCCGTTCTCTTTCCCTTCCTTTATCCCTCCCTTCTTCCCTTCTTGCCATAGCTTGCAACGCCGCTTGCTCTTGCATTTTGATCGCCAGCAACGGATCATCACGTATCTTTGCCGCTAAATCCCTGGGGTTCTGCGCCGCATTGCCCGAGCTCGACAAAAAGGAATCTTGCCCGGCGTCACGAGCAAGCTTCTGATTATCATCGCCGACTAGGACTTTCTCAATCGACCGCTTGCCTAGGAGAAAGGCTTCTTGTTCTTCGGTGGTGCCAAGGTTGCCATTGGTGGGGCCCTCGTACATCCAGTCGACGCGATCGACACGCTTCCTTCCACCGGCGGCTTCGAGTTGTCGTTGGACTTCTTCTTTGGCGCGTTCCTCTGGATATTGTTGTTAGTAAGATGAAAGCTTGAGGAGATGATGAGGATGAAAAACCTTTGATTTCTTGGATGCGTTGCTGGGTCTTTTTGCGCTCGTTTAGTGCCTTTTGTTCTTCGTCGAACCGCCTCGCCTGGTTCTTCAGGAGCGAAGGGTGGAAAGACTTCTTCAAGTTCAGATCACCACCACCCATTTTGAATGTGAGTTATATTAGTAGTCGTTATATAGATAAAGGGTTGTAATATGAAAGGTCTGATACAGATTCAAGAAACGTGTAATATATGGAGTTTGAACTGGATTATGATCCAAAAAGCTGGTGATGATTCAAGAATGCGATCGCGATGATGCATGCCAGAATTTCGTCACGAGTTGCGACTTTTTTGTGGGGCGATTTGGGGTTATCCCAAAATAAGCTAGGGTTCTATGACAAGGGTATCGCAAAGGAGCCAGAGCTATATAACCTATATAACCGAATTTGGAATTTCAACTCCTCTGATAACGAACCGATGATAATCTCACTTCTCCTCGAGGTATTAAGATATTTTTTGTTGGTGATGTTTGTGTCCATTTTCTAGCTCGTACTATCAACTAGGCATTGCTCCAGTTCCGAGTTTTATGTCTGTCTAGAACCAACCCTATCCGCGACGATAACCCTATATTTGACCAACAAGTATCCAAGACCTTTGAAACATCAAAAGCTACTCATTTTACTTCCCAAGTATGAGGAACAATAAATTCATTGTAATATTCAAAGAACGCCATAAGTCGTAAATATAGAGCCTAATAATAACTCCCACTATAACTTCAAACCCAAGCCAAACGCCCTCGATTCTCTAACAAGAGCATGATCCTTTCTCTATGGGACTTCACGGGGGGGGAACCCTCAATTTACTCTACAGAGTAACCTCACAAGCCCCTTCATCTTCCATTGTCACATCGGCTGATAACATATGTGTTCATATCCCGTCCATAGATCACTAACCCCTATATCCGGAGAAGACCCCATAGAAATCCCCAATCCTAGACTCTCTGTTCCGCTGTCCGTCGTTGGCCTCCCCATTCCCATTAATCCAATTTGGGAAGAAGGGAAACTCTCCCGTGGCAACTTTGAAGATGGCACCCCCGGAGACCTTACAGTAGTATTTTGTGTTAAGTATGGCAAAGACTGCATAGCAATCTGGGAAACTGGGGACTGTCGGCGGGACAAGGCTCGAAGAAGGCCGGCGTTTTCTTGTTTGTATTTTTCAAGTTCGTTTTCGAGGTCGCGGATACGTTGATCTTTGCGTTCACGGTAGGCACGTTGTGAGGCGCGGTTTTGGGCTCGGCGACGCTGTTGAGATGTGAGGTTAGCTAGAGTTGTTAGGAGCGCTAAGGGGAAGGCTGAGCTTTGAGAACTTACAGAGATTACCGCTTGAGATGCGTTTTTGTAGCGACCATCACGCTTACGCTTGTCCGTGATTGTCTTTCCGAACGGGTCTTGGTTGACTTCGGAGCCGGAAGACTTCTGAGAGTACGAGTCGTCATCATATTCTCGTTTGATTTCGGGAGTTCCTTTACAGGAAGCTATGGAGGATGGGGTAGGAGAGACTTCAGTAATTTGGTGATTTGGTGAGCAATGAGAGGGAGGGGAGTAATGTGTCTGAAGGGCAAGGTCAGTATGGAGGAAATGACTGAGGTAGGCGGCTTGGTTAAAGGTTACCGGCAGGGTCATTGAAGTGGGACTTAGGGGTGTGTACATGTTCATTTGGGAAGCAGAGAGAAGTGAAGGGAACATGTATGACTGACAATAGGCCGTGCTGCTTATCCCGTTATTCATTTGACTGTTTGATGATTGCATGTTGGAGGATGTATGCGATGTTTGACTCCCAGTTTCAAGATGTAGAATAGGTGCCTTATAAACAGGACCACAACGAGCGATACTATATATGAAAGATAAAACAGGAAAAAATGAAGAATAAAAGACAAGAAAAGTACAGATCAAGTGATATGAGGATGAAGCGATAGGGACGATGGGTCAAGACAGGAGCTTGAAAGATCTGATAACCTCTCAACAACAAATGAACAACAAATGAACAACAAATGAACAACAAGATATCCCAAGTTCAATTTCTTTTGAAGATAGGCGGCGTAGTCAACATAGATATATCCTATCAGAGTTCAATCAACACACCCAGAGAAAGCTAGCAGCTCTTTCTTGAGTTGGGGCGTGTCAAAGTACCGACAAACTTGCTGGTATTGACCGGACTAGGGGAGGGTGTGAAAAAGAGAGCTAGAACAAAGCACAGCGAGGGGCGTGAATGGGTGACAGGAGAAGCTGGATGAAAAGAGAAGAGAAAGGAAGGAATACGGTCTTTGTTCAAGAGAGGCAACTTTAGTTCTGTCGATGGTAGAACATATAAACGGCAGCTTGCTTAGTAGAGTGAATAAGGGAGATAATATGAACACAAGAGGAGTTTAATCAACAGATACAATGATAGTAATTGATATATATTGATAAACCATAAAATAAGATTCGGGGCGGACCTGTAAACTTTATAAGATGTATAGCAATGCGATGACCCCATTTCACGTCCACTTATGACTTACACAAAAGCTTCCACTAGACCCTGAAACCTAGGGACCCAGTCTATCTCGTGCTACGTTTGCATTACAATCCCTGACACCTAAATATGCCATTCAAAGCATTTACCACCAGTTGCTAGTTGATCTCTAAACCACTGATCTAGCTTCTTGGGTCCTCAATGTTACAGTAACAATTAACTACGGTGATCATTTAAACGTGCCCCCTGGCCCCTAGAATTGGCCACAAGGCAGAGCGTAGGATGCCCTTCAGTGGAGCCCAAAGGCAGACCTGCTACTTGATCACTCACCCATTGATCAAAGTGTGGGTAATGCAAGGCTAAAACCACACTTACCACGAGTCAATGGAGCTTCTTATGTTGCTATCAGAAGCTAGACACCAGAGTGTTGTTTTCCTCATATATCTGACTACACACTACTGAATCTAAATAAAGGAACATTCTCTTGGTTCTGTGATACGGTTTGATGAACTTAGTGGCATGTTGGAAGATCATATATGCGTTTGCTTGATGGATGGCTATTCTAGAGTCTTATCCGCCGGATTAGTCGTTTACATGGTAGCTTTGCCTTTTCCCATCCCATAATATATAGTGGATTTACTTACTGAAATAATAAACCCGGACACACAGGCTAGAAGCTGTAGACCAAATATTAGTTGAGCAACTATAGAATAATAGCACAATGAATGGCCCAGTAATAAAATCAATGAGAACTGCCTGAGGGATAGACATCATATTGACAACAGGCCAGAGGCGATTTTGTTTCAGTGGGGGTCTGAACTCAGAAGATAGTTCACCATATATTCGTAGGGTAATATATGAGAATATTAGAGCTTCCATATCTAGTCATACTAGACAAGACAAGGAAGAGAAAGACTAAAAAAGACAAAGGTTTGATACTGAAACATTTTTGCTAATCTGAGCCTTTCCATATCGGGCAAAGAATGCAACAGCTCCTCGTACAATGACACCCTTTGACATTTTGCAGCTTAGGCCTTGCCATAGTAGTATGTAACATTGGACTCCCTACCAGATAGCCTGAAAAACAAAGAACAAAAGAAGCTTTCCAGTGGTTCATAAGTGGCACATTGAAGGGATGACAGAGCCTGAGGGGGCCAAAATAATAGTTGACGTGGTTTGCTTATGTGGAGGTAGATATTTTAGGTAGCGTTAGTAGGTATGTACGTATGCATTTGCAACATATTGATATTAGTATGGGCTCCCAATACCGCACTACAGAAGAATAAGCACTAAGACTACAAACATGCATTTCTGGGAACAGTCAAGTGCGTGCAAAACCACTCACAAAGCGGTCCAGAAGCCTCCGTGCATGCCCGATACCAACTTGTGTATATGTACACCTGATTGCCATACAAGAAGAGAAGAAACGACGACACTGCCCAGTCAGGCTATGTATGCAAATTCCATTTGAACGAACTTGACTGCAGAATATCGCGCTAATGTACATAGCTGGTCCTAGATGCAGGGCGACAACAGGATGGTGAGTCTGTATTTTGTTGGAAGTTGGGAAAATTACCTTGCGAGTCTAATACTACCAGATGACGGATTAACATAGGAAGCAGGTAATCACAGACAAAAATAATTATGTATTTTACCGGTCGTTTATTTAATGGCTGTTTTATTTCCTATAACAAGAGAAGCGGGTACTTAGGATGAGTAGCCATGACAAATGTATATTATTTTCCTGATACTTTAAGATTATGTAATACAGTTCCAGCTCTACATATAATGTACCTCGCTTATGTCAATATAGACGCAGCCGCGACCCTTAGCATTTGTCCTATAAATGCCCTACACTACCATAAAAAATGATTCCATATCGTTGCATACAGTTAGTCATTCACGCATTTCTATCATACTACTCAAAAGGACCCAACAAGAGAACCCACAGGTTGTCCTATAGTGAAGTTGATACATAGGGTGGGAAACAAACGGGATCAGTCAGCTTACGAAATAGTTCATCTCGCGGCTGTCCGACGTTCGATTTTCCGATGGCTGCGGCTGCGCTAATAAGCGAGCTATGGCTTGTTAGCAGTCTAGGGACTTTGGAAGTGAGCATAAAAAACCTTAGGTAGTGATTAGAGTGTTATTTATGAAGTTGCCATAATATATACCTTCTTTGAGACTTGAGGAATACAACGCGAGTTAAAATGCACAATATTTTTTTGTGTGAGTAGGGGTGGACGATGTTGAGGATAGGGTGAATTGATGGGAACTTATCGATTGGCATGTTGCGTGTGATGTGATTATCGGAAATTGGATTTGTATGAGCATTGTTGGTACAAAGCAATAGACGCGGGCTTGTCAGACCAATGAGGGTTAGCGCGGCTGTTCTTTTAGGGCCGAGCAAAGGAGAAAATGTGATTGGGACGACGGATGCTTAGGATTTAACGACCAAGTATTGCGTTTATGGAGTTGGCGTGACTTTTGACTGTACCAACCGCTTGGGATGTGTTCATTTGGGATATTTCAATGTACATAATCTTCCGGTTCTCGTGGTAATATTGGCTCATGTGATATCATGGAAGGAACCCTGAGTGTCAAGTCCGAGGACTCGGTCAAAATGGAGAAGGCTCCCTTGGATTGTGATACGTCGTACAACACTGAAGAGGTAGACACGCCTCAGAAAACGTATTAAAGATTATTATGAGATTATGTATTTATTGATGAAAATTGAAGTACCTCCGTATGTTTCCTTGTTGACACAACCAACACAGGCATAATGCAGCGGCTCGTTATGGGTCATGCGCTGGAGGTAGTAAGTCTGAGTCTGGTTCTTACATTTTATGTTTTGGCCTTTCAGCTAACTTCTGGGTGTCCTGTATTTTAAGGCCTAAAAGTTCTCCTCATTATCCGGGTACGTAATTCCTAGAATCTAATGAGCATTACCGAATGTGTGATCAGTTGATGAGGGAACGTAGGAGCTGTCCGCCTGATGTTCAAGTCTTGGATAGGAGTATTGTCGGATGAATAGCTTGTGCCTGTAAAGCACAAAACCTGAGCATGGAAGGTTGATATATTTTTAATTACTCTGGGCATAGTTATGTGGTGGTTATAGTACCAATTCAAGTTTTCATTGTGTCTATTTCTACAAGTACAATAGACAAGGACATCCAGTATGTGTGGGTTACATACCTTGTCAGAACTTTCAAATTGCGATGAAGGAGACATCCTCATCCCTTTGATAGGCATAGTTGGGCCTCCGGATTGTATTGGCTTATTGTTTGAAGCTCCTGCAAACAACGGGATGGCGTCGGGGGCTGATAAGGGCGGGGTATGCATATAGGCGCCGCAAGCTAACATGATGTTGGTCTTACATGCATATAGACTGATTAGGAAGGATAATAAATGTGCCTCGTGTGTAAAAGGGCGTATTCAAGGGACCGTGAATTTAGGGGGAATCTATGATTCAGTCCCATCGAGGCTGTAATGGTGGATGAATTGTAAGGCTATAAGGATACAAGGTATACTAGAGGATAAATACGACCTCATGCTTGAAGCAAGATAATATTCTATAGTTTGTATACCCACCGATGATGTGACCATTCACCCTAGTGTTGTATCGGTCTGATGCGACTCCACCTTCCTTCCAACTCCTTACCGGCTTCTCGGGTCTTGACTACCATTGACGGCCGTAAGCCCCGAAAGCTTTACTGCACCAGTAGCCAGCTTACCCAATGACGATGGTACCCACCTGTTGCATTGACCCGGTTGATCCGTATATTGATAGGATCAAGCTAAAATGAATTCACCACCTGACTCGCGGAATCAACTTGTCGCTCGGCGCTTAACAAGCCCACACAAACGCAACCAATTAGATTAGCCATTTATTTTGAGAGGGGTAAATCTGTGTGGGAACCTTGTAAGGTAAGAACAATGAAGACCTCATGGGTTGGGTCACTGTATACTATTTTGTTACTAGTTGATGATGGTTTGCCTTATAACGTTTTATTGGTATAATATTAATCTTCTGATTTTCTACTGGCGGAGACTTTATGAGGTCCGTCCAGGTTGTATGCGACATACATCACTTAGTAATTACGAACTCACAAACTTCTACGCCCCGGAGATGTATAACATTCCCTCTACTACATTGCTAGTCCGGCAAACTCCATACATCCTGGATTTCAGCTGCAGTATGAGCTCATTTGGCTCGTCAGACAATATATAATCCAATAACACGGACTTGGCGTTCCAAGAAGCCTATGCTAGTCCTTGATTGTAGCCGAAGCAGGCCTAGTTCGAAAGCATGTAGTTCGCCATGGAGCCTGTATGCTTAAACAGGCATGTGAAGCGCAAGCGCGACAAGGATCTGGATTAGCGATAGCTCGAATAGGCGAGCGCCCAATAAATCAAATATTTTCAAAGTACTGCCACGGAACTCAGGCAACACGACCGTGATATTGGAACGCCTGGGATAGTTGGTGAGTTCTCTGTTATTTGGGTACTTCCAAGGCGGGAATATTGAAGATGGGTATTAATTGCAGGTTTGTAATCGGCGAGTCGGGGGAGTAGTTTTTAATATCATGAGATAGACGGCCAGAGAAATAGGCCATAAAGACATGGGCCATTGGGAGAAAAGGCAGCATTTAAACGCCCAGGTGGAAGAAAATGAAAGAACGAGAGGGGCATATGGAATGATAAAGTAAAATCTCAGAAATTGATCTCCATCATGAGATGGAAAATATACCCAATAAAGGATTCTCAGGGATCGCTCATCGGAGAACTTCTCCACTCATGCAACATCCAACCTCTGCTCATGATTCTGCACATCATTCTCGTTCTTCTCTCATAAAATACGCTACCATAGTTACCCTTATCCACAAGCTTCCTCTAGCCTCCACATGCGGCTTCTCATATTATCTCTCTGCAACATGACGGTGTAGCTAACGCAGCGCACCCTAATTCTTCGTACCCAGCAGATAGCTTCCATGATCTAACAAATACTACTGCAAACTCCAATCCATAATTCTGGAAATGCCATCACATGCTAGTGCCACGTTTATCTGTCTCTCCAACTAATATGGTTCTATGTATAATTTTACCTTGGGCCGCCGCGGAACCACAAAGGCTGGGCCGTTTAAGCTGGGCCGACTCTCCAGCTGTGCCAGGCCAATGCAGCGGGACAGGTGGAGCAAATGTAAGTCAGACAAACTAGGAAATACAATACAGGGATTAGTTACTGCGGATGAGGCGCTTAGCGCTTAATATGCGGTTGTGATTGGTGGCGGATATGCACAATGAGAGAACTATTACACAAAGATAAGATACTTAGATCAAGTGATCTGGGTGCTGGTTGGCGATATCAAAACCTTTGTATTCAGTAAAAGGGTTAGTTAGTTAGAGGGATACTGAGATTGGTGATGGTATCTTTGAGTAATACGAAATAGGATGCCAATAGCTGCCACGGATACTTAGGGTGCTCAGGTGTCTTGAGGGCTTGGTATAAGTGCATTTACAATACAAACCGAGAAGAATTACCCATAAGTATCATACAGAACAATAAGTTGTAGTCTTATCCACACTCGTTCTGGTTGTACCATGAAATTCACACTCTCTACCGTAGCAAAATGGCTATAACTTTGACACTCAGATTGTGGCCGATATTTCAAGTGCTATGGTTGATATTGTAGTTTTAAGGCTAGTCATTGTGTGTTCATTTTTCAATGCCCCATTGACTTTGGCATGGCAGATATCTCGGTCGAGGACATCAACCAACCATACTACTTCCTTCTAAACCACCATATCTCATGGGTTCACATCTCCCTCGGAACAGCCCTGTGCAACTGCTTCTCCGCCTCTTGCAATTCCGCATCTAATTCAGCAAATCTAGCTGCTCCTTCCGCTGCAGTCCAACACTTCCTCGCCGCCTTATACTTACCATCGTTCCATAGAAGCTCTCCATGTAGCAACTTTGCCATGACAAATGCCTTTTGGCACATCTCATCCTCTTGCTCGTCACCCGCTAGCTCAACATGCTTCTCCGTTATGCGCGCCCAGTTCAGTGCGGCGGCATCGGATTCCTTCCGAGTGGTGGGTAGCGCGGCACGGTCACTAGGAGGCAATGAAGCGTTTATGGCAGTAAGTTTAGAGGTGTCGTTCGGCTTGGCAGGGTCCCAATTGTAAAAGGCAGTGGCGAGAGATGACACTAAGAATGGTTAGTATCAGGCTGTTAGAAAAGATTTTGCCGGACAAAGCAGCGTGTTGCTTACTGATGAGTGCCTGATTACAATGGCCTTTGCATAGCTGAAGGCCCTTAAAATAGAGTGGGACACTGTATGCGTCTTCGTCATTAAAGTGGTATGCATTCGCAAGCGCTAGGAATAGAGTCAGTCCCGGTCGTATCGTCATGAGCTCCCCATGATGTGGTTTGACTCGTAAGTAGATGACATACTGGTATACAGGTTTGCAAACTGGTCGGGCGAGAGCCAATCCTGCTCGGCTGGCTTCACTCCCTTCTCGAATCGTCTCTGGTTCTCTTTCAGGGCTTCAGCGAGTGCCCACTCGATCAGTCCTAGACCTTTCCTTTGCATCGTATCCGTGCATTTGGGCCCATGATACTGGGCGCCCATCTCGGCGCTCATGATAATTAGCCACTTGAGAAGTCTAGTTCTACGACCCCAAGGGTTTTCACCGTCGACATTAGGTAACATGAGATCAACGCCTTCAACTTCAACCTTTTTGTCTCCCCATTGATCGATGATACCACGATCAGCCAAGTCATTAAGATTATCGATCCACTCCAGAACGGCACGACGTCTTGCTTCATAGATATTCTCTATGGCAGGGTACTGCTCTAGGACACCAAGATACTTCATGAAAAACAAGTTGACCCCCATTACAGGATCACTAAATGGGTCAAGCTTCATGGCAGCGATGGCGTTGAAGGTTTGCTGGAAGTGATACATGGCGCGTTCATCGTCACGCTTGTACTTGGCCCAGTAGATAGCTTTCCGTAGGTGCTTTTTGACGCCGCGAGGAAACTGGGCAACTTCATGATTTGGGCGCAATGACTCTTCCAGAATCAAAATACAGAGGCATAAGAGCCAAGATGGAATAACTCTACGGGTATGTTAACATCCGAGTATCACGCTTCAAGCTACTTTATGACTTACACGCCGTACCACACCAGGGTAAAAAACTTGCGTTCTCTCCATGTATACCTCCAATACTCTTTTTCGAATACACAATTTGGGTTCACCGCAGCGGCAAATTGCCGGAAGGTCTTAACGTGCCGCCAGTCAATTTCGGACCAGCGGTACTTGTTCCAGATATCTCGTGGCGGATTTGTTGTGCGTAGGTGAAGTCTGGGGTTTGGAATGATGGTTTCTCTAGGTACTCCAGGTGGAGCAGTTGAATAAAGCCGTCCGGATGTAAGGAAGATGCATTCTATAGATCTTGGCGCAAGCGATAGTTGAGTGGCAGCTTCGCTGGCCCGTAAAGACCTACGCATGAAGCGATCAGCGAGACGGAGCATGATCAGTCTATATAATAACACTCTAACCCAACAAACCACAACAAATGCAATAAAGTATAGTGAATGTCAAGATAAGGCGATGGTCTGTTATACTTAACAATTGCCTCCATGACAAATTCATGAATTATATTTACATGTGGGTTTAACGACTAATGATGCCAGGGTTATGGAGAAATCATACAAAGGAAAAGTGGGGTTCGGAAAGCATCAGAGAGCATCAGAAAGGTTAGGGTTGTGCATAATAAAAAGTAACCCTACATGTTTTAAAATATTTTTGTGTGACATACCTTTTTAGTGTTGTTTACTCTTGGCAAGCTATGGTGGGGATCGTAGCTACTTGTTGGGAGCTTCAGCCAATCAGAGCGCGATTATATATGACGAAGGCGTATTGGGGAATTGGATTAAGAAACAGGATTCCCTGAAGTACAAAACGGAAGTGATTGGAGATTTTCTTTATTTATTCACAATTAAACATCCTGCCACATCAACTTCGATCCTTGCATCACATTTAACGCTTCTCGATATCCCCAAAACAACTATCACAATGGTCGCTGGAAAGTTCGAGCCCAAGACACCTGTCAATCTGGCGCCCCCCAAGGACGATCCTATCACTCTTGATGAACTGGCTGAGGCAGATGGTAAGTACTATTCTAATCCTTAGGAAGCTATACTTGTATGAAACTTCCTATATTCATTCAATTTCCATTAACTATCATGCTTCGATCAATTTCTAAGCCGGAAAACCTTCCACGTCATACACTTGCCCTTGTGCACCCATATTCAATGTTCCCAATTCTCAATCCCTCGGTTAAGGATTTGTGCTGAGGTGAAATCGGACGTTTATGTCGCGCAATACTAACCGGTTTCTAGGTTCTGAGGGGCAAAAGTGCTACGTCGCGATCAAGGGGATTATCTATGACGTCACCGGGAACAAGGCTTACCAGCCGGGTGGCTCTTATTCTGGTAGGTGAAAACAGGAATGGATGCTTATAATTACACTTTTCTGGGTCTGGACGGTTTCTTGGCATCATTTCAGACTATCCCTGGACGTGAAAATCCGTTCACTGCTAGACGAGCGCCTTCATACAGAAGTTGTGTTTTATAACTAGCTAAGCCAACCCATGACCGAATTTCCCATATTAGACCCAGAAAACATGTTTCCATGCTCGGAAGTCCTGTATCTGATCCTAACATTGCTCTTCTGTAGTCTTTGCTGGCAAGGATGCCTCCCGGGCACTTGGCTTGGTCTCAACTAAGGCTCACGATGTGTCGTCTGAATGGAAGGACCTGAGTGATAAAGAGAAGAGCACTCTCAATGATTGGGTCACCTTCTTTTCCAAGAGATACAATGTAGTGGGAAAGGTTGCCGGTGCCACTAACTTTGAGTAAGCGTCTGTTTAGTTCGCTATAATTATTGATATCCAGAATTCGATGCATTATTTTTATTCTCCTTTGTCAGAAGCGGCCATTTTTACTTTATTCCCCTAGTCGTTGTCTTATATTTTTCCGGTCGGTGAAGTTACGCTTCTGGCATCGACGACTACTGACGTGATTGTGCAGCTAGAGTACACAAAAACAGAATATTCCCGCTACCTCACCCAACCGGAAGAAATATTCTGACCTATCAGTGATCCTCAGGCAACAATAGAAATGACAAAGAAAGATGGAGCATATGCTGTGGTATGTGACATAACGTCGTGAGAGGTGGACGGACGTCTTTAGTGCCAAACGGCTTTGATTGATCACATGGAGAAACTTTGTATGGCACTTATTTCTGTTTCCATTACATTTAATTTGTCCCATGATACTGAGATGGAAATATGACGGGCCCCACACGCATTGCAATATCATAGTGAGGGTCCTCAGGTTGTGTAATTTGTGCTATGTTACCACCAGCAAAACTTTAAGATGGAAGATAATATGATAATACTCAGCTAGAACTCGAAGAATTTCAAGCACGAAACAAGGCAATACCTAAAACTAAAGTCCACCTGAGCTAATCGCATTTACCTGCCATGTATCTTCAGAATTTTCATTTTGGGCGCTATTACTATAAAGATCGTCAACTAGAGACTACTTCCTTCACCAGTCTAAACTCCAACATAATACGTCCCTGACCTATACATCCTCTTCAATATCCTAGCATTTATCTGCACATCCGGCACACACCGTGTCCTGCGGCCATGAATTCCGCAAAATTGCAACTCCAAGACACTGGTGATGGGGATCACAGCGCGCAAAGTGACAATATGTCATCAGACGTGTGACGCTGTGTCCACAGATGAAAAAGTACTCTTCAAAGTCGCACATTTTGTTTGGTTCTTCGACTTCTGACAGGCGGACACGGGCGGGCGGGTAGGCAAGCACGGGACGGAGCACCACGGAAAGTAATCGGGTTGTTCTAGATCTTCCAGGTTGATGGGCAGGGGACGAGGGACCTAGACAAGCAATATGGTTGTTAGCAGGGTAGGGATGTGGTAGGATGAGTGGTGGAGGACTGACGTGACTTGGGATGTGGGGGCGGAGATGACGGAGTGATTGTGTGGAGACGGAGGTGTCGTACTTGTGTAGTAAATGGCATGCGATTGGGAGGAAGAGGGGCCCAAGCTGTAGTTTGCAGGACAGTTGGGATGAATAGTTGGAGATATGGAGCAAATAATGATTGGGAGTATGGAGATTGAAGGGCTAGGATTGGACAGAACCGAGTGGATTATGGTAATAATGATGGACGAAATTTAGAAGTGTGGATATGGAGGTTGTGGATGTCTTTATACTTATTCCGACTTGGACATCAAGCAACTGTTTGGCCATTACGTTGATATTCTTGTTTACTATATTATATGATAAAATCTAATGTTTAAGTGTTACCAATATATTAGTTTAGGTCTAGGCCCATATGGTAGGTGTTGTATAACATTAGCACATCTACACAAACAAATAACATGAATATATCCACAATCTTCTCGCGGCCGTATCGACTTTTCTGTTTGATAATATAAAATAGCGGATATATGCATAGCAAGGCGGTCAAGATGCCCATCTTGTCTCCGGCCCACAATAGCCATATACAACAATCTATCCGCTGTCGATCATCCGGTGCCATATTGGAATATATGGCAAAGTCTGTCAATCTTGGCACCCTAAATTCGCTACGAACACGTCCTTTGGCAGGACATGGCGGTGAGGTGATTGCAAACATTACTATCAACACATAGTTTGCATGAGATATTGAGGGACTGAATAGTTGCGAAGAGGTAGCTTTAGACACCCTTGAAAGTAGAGGCAGTCTCAACGCTTCACGGTGTCTCATGGTTTTGTTGGGTTGTTTGCGATGATCTGCTAGGATTCTGTAATACTAACGGGCCAAAGTAAGGTACATACACAATTTATTAGCTAATATAGCCTTACTAATTACATGGTTATATTCGAACTACCTCTACACGAGCTTAGCATACCATTGATTTAAGAATAGCTTGTACTGGTATTTGATGAAATGTTCGTTATGTTTAGCAGCGTTTTCCTTATTGATACTCGATCAGTGTTTTCATGACTCAGAGATTGCTAAATAGAAATGCAAACCACGTATTCAATAGTCGAAAATATACTGATTCCTGCCAGCCATAATAATCCACCATTGACCAACAGCCCAAAGTTCAGTTTGCGTTCTTTGATAATGAATCACCACCAGAGGTTTATCTCTATACATAATCAAGCATGTCTATTAGAAATATATCAGCCATATATGTACCCTGCAGAGAATAACATCCATGCCAGGCTTGTTCCTCATATAGAGCATCATCCATCCATCCTACGTCGATCTTTGTGCAACTGAGGATCATGCTTTACACATTCGGCTATACTTAATGATGCGAAGACTTTTCTACACTCACAGAATTCATCCAAATGTCTTAATCCTAGAGATCCAAGAAACATCATATATGACTGGGAACCTAAATGACAAGCCCGGTTTGCATCAAAGGGTGGTACATAGGATCCACCCTTGAGGAACAAGATGTATGGAATAACGAGAGGGTTGATCCCGCAAACTTTGTTGTAGATTTTGGGAATCCCGATTGTACCTACATGTTCAAACATAACAGGTACCTTGTGATACAGGTCCGGAAACATGCTTCGAAACTGAACCCCTGCTCGTCCCAAACTGGTAAAGAAATGTGGCAGTCTATCGATATTGGGTAGAGGTCAATATGGATGATTGCTTGCAAAAATCGTATCTGAAGTGGAGATCGGTATAAGACCATGGGGGTATCATCTACTTGATACTCTCTAATTAGGCGGTCAGAGACGGGTTGTATATAAATTTCTCGCTACCGTGACCTGGGTGATAGACATCAACAGCCGAGTAGTTAAACGGAGTATAGCGAGTTATTGAATAGCAACAACTAAACGCACTAGCAATATGGCCATACTTGTTCGTTGAATGTATTTCCACATTATTGGACATAATAATACTCTTCGTTTGTGTTGTTTTCCAGCAATCTTTCTTTACAAACGTTGTATCTGGTCCGTGAGTGTGTGACTCGCAGGGTGGAGTTAACCAATACTGTAAATAAATGGAACAGTCAACTGAAGTCTTCTTTAATAAGGGTCTGGATACAAAATTGAAGCATAATTGAGACTTGTCATTATTATGTTGATAACTCCATGTGCTTGAACACTAGCATGTGTTACACCGGATTTTGTTGTACGGTGTTGAAGCAATGATACTAAACACTGTATCACGTGATCACGGGCCCTGTTATGTTACTAACCCTACTCATACCTTGAAATATTTTGTTAAATCAAAAATATAAAATGATGAGTTCTAATTCTACCTTTTCTTTTTTCATTATTTTATTGCGTAAGTTTTACTACTAACAACATGCTAACAATGCGCCATTTCAATCAGAAAACCTAGATATTAGCTTCACTAGTATTTAATATTTCATGAAACTGCTTTGTACACCTGACAACTATCAATGGATGCGTGATATCTAGCAACCGATGGGCGTACTATAGCGCGCGTCTTTGTCAATTACTCGGCACAAACATGGTCTTGTTATATTGTATAATGAGGGTTACGGCTGTGCCCGAGTCTTCGGTTTACAGAAGCCAGCATGACTTTCCAGGTTGATTTTGAAGCCGCTCAATTTCATCACAGCTGATATTACAATAAATTCAATTCTACTTTGCCTACATTTACCATGCATATAGGCAAAAAGGCATCAGAGGCACATTACAGAAATGCAATTAAAAGCGATGTGCTAGCCAGTGTTCCTGTACCCAAAATGCGGAAACAATAATAGTGCTGGTCTGCTGCATCTCTGATACAGGTTTAATAAATTGGATATGCCTTTTGGCTGAAGAATACTACAATGACCAACGGACTATGGCGAGTCTAGCTAGTCAATAAAGACTAAATAAATACAATATGGGCATGAGAAGTTACCGGAGTTGGCGGAGCCTATTTATCATGATAGCGATATCTATATCTGATTTAGACGTTTAAAGCATACCCATGTTAGTAGAAGCTGACCTGGGACCCCGCAGCCAAGGGTATATTGTAGTTTGCTTCCTTATTAAGCGCATCTGCCCAATTAACACTATAGCTCTCTCAAAAATACGCAGGTTGACCAGTCCAGCCTCAACCATCCCACATGTGACGGACTATGAGATATTCGCGACCAATAGCCGCTGACAGGAAGCAGGCTCGGAACAACGGAGGCCAGATTGCACTGGTACAAGATTTAAACACAGCTATTATTTAATTTGTGCTGCGCTATTCCTGAAGGACGCATGATCGCATGTCTCCGGAGGTTGGGTGGAACTTAGAATCCAACTGTGTTTCTCACTTGATAGCCCCAAAACTTCCGCATGATTTCAATCTGCACGTCCGTCTTTCGAGTCTTGGTTTTAGGGCTTTTGGGATTTATTATTCGTTCATCAATTTCCAAATCGGTATTCGGTGTATTGTCTCGGGGATAGAGGGATCTCGACGGAGGAACTCAAGACCTAAATGTGAGAAAGCCATCACTACATGCTCTATCAACGGGCCAAGTGCTTATGCCGCAATATAGTCCCCTAACACGTACCGCTAGGGGTCAACGAGGGGTCAACTAGTCACAACTATCACATTGGCAACTTTACGGCGGGTTTGCAGCCTCATCATCTTTGAGAAAACTGCCATTTGGTACCCAACCTCATTGACCACTACTCTGCGGCGAGTTTCCCATACACAGTCATTTATATGGCATTTTGTATTGAACCTTGGCTTCTTTGCAATCCTGCCGTTCAGCATCTCAAAGGAGCTAATGGTGTTGTGGCGGACACATATAATTGTGCCGCTTTTGCACTGGAACCGACTTGTGTGCTATTACAGCCTGATAACCAATACAAAGTTAGACGTTTACCGCTCTTTGTAGTAGTAATCTTAGCCTCGAGAGTATCCCGTATCAACTCGTGCTGTTATGACCATAAATGGCCATTGCTGCCGCTGTATACAGTTGAGAATGCTACTTGGCTTGTACATCATATCTTGCCATGATTTGAACCCATCACCGCATTATTAACAGAACTCTGCATATATCTGCGTATAGGCCCATCTATTCAGCAGCCAGTCGCGTTTTCCTATCGCCAATATCTACAATACCATCTTTGATTCTATTTCTTGCAGTACAATGCCCAACTCAAACGATCAGTTCAACTCCTCGTCTGGCCCTACCGAAAATAATTGTAGCCAGTTCTCTAATTCCGACTTGGATGGGATGCAAACTATATTTGATCCACAACGGCTCGACTTGTTGAATTCAAGTCAAGTAGATTTACGCATTATGCAGACTTCCCACAATGCAGATGATCCCAACAACACGACCGCAATGCTCCATACCGACATCTCTAGTGGCAATTTTCGGGAGAGTGACTTTCATACTCCAGGAAATATCCCAAAACTTGGACATGACAGTTTAGCTTCCACTGCTGGTGGTTCAGCCCCTCCCAACGCTGCAAGAGCGGTTCACGATGCAAGCCTATCGACGAACTACACGGTTGAAACTCTAAAGAGAGTATATATGCCACATCACCAGGCCACAAATCCTGCCTCTGTCATGGAAAACATCTACAATGTAGACGGAAATCGAAACGACCCTATTTCAAGCCTCGATACTTCGAATTATCAATTCTTTAGAGGTTTAAATCAGCAGAGCCAACAATCAGCACGCGACCAATCTACATACTTACACTCTGTGACGGGTACAAATACCATTTTTGATCACGAATTCTACAACAACGGTCTGGCTTCGGCATACACGAATGATGAAACTGCTTCCATTGGAACAAAGCGAAGCTATGGCCATGAGCACTTGGATTCCCCACGGACCAAGAAGCCTAAACATAAATCGATCACTTGCAAGGAGAAGGATTGCAAGTATAGATGTGCCTCTCAAAATGATCTGGATAGACATCGAAAGACAAAGCATCGGATCTATATAGATGGAGATATTCTATGGAGATGTATTGATGACGGAAAATGCAAAGAGTACCAATATTTCAATGCTCGGAAGGACAACTTTGTCAACCACATGAAGACTAAACACAACATAAATCTTCTATCAAAGGGTAGTGAGATCGACGGCTATCAAATAGTGTAAGTAATTTAATCTCTATCTTTTCGAGCAACAGGACACATCACCTAACCTCGGAATTAGGTGGAAAGATAAGAAAGATGACCCCGCCACCGCGCTGATTAATATGGGTGGTGTAGGAGACACCTCATCACGAGCTGAAATCCGTCCCACGATTATCACAGAACTTGAAGATCCTGAGTGGTCAAGTAACCCCACACTTTCTACAGACACCGAGTCGCAAGTTAGAGAAGAGATGCCGGTACGTGCTTGGAATGAAACCCAGTCTCAAGGTATGGGAGAAACTATGTCCCCATTTGAGCTTTATGGCAATTACAACCTTGAAGGATATTTTAGCGACGCATTTGACGAATTAGAATTGTCCCCTTTTGACAATGGTTTAAGCAACTCTTTGCCGGATACTTTGGAAGGTATACCTACTAAGGATTTCGACAATAATGGGCTTATTAGTGGATTGACTGGAGGCTCCCCCAAAGACTCTGAAGACTCTGCTGTCACAGTTCAGGATCAGCCTGTCCAAGCTTCCACAACAGTTACTGGAGACAATGGCAATATGGTATGGGAGAATAGTGACAGTGAAAGCTTGGAGGACTCTGTGTTTGACTCTCATGCCAATACCAGTATCAACAGCGAGGACATATCGGTACCAGATGCTAGGTCTAGCAAGGATGCATTGATGTCTATTGTTAGCGACTTCACAGCAGAACAACTGGTTCAACTTGTAAATATTGCTAAGAAGATAGAGTCGGAAAATAACAGCAGCAGTAGGCCGGTGCCTGGGAGTTAACATATATCTGGGGATCTGACTAAATTCACATGCAAGAGTTAAAGGGGGATTTCTGTAGCAAAGTGGGTTTGAGAATGTATCAACCTTTTGTTTAATAATAAAGAAAGATAGGAATAGTGGCAAGGACTTTCACCGTTGATTATTTACTTGAAGCTTTAGCTAGCCCAGTTGTGATTACTTATTTAATATATATATTACAATACTCATATCACTTGATAGTCTTGTATCTGCAGGAAATTGCACTTGCTAATCGATATATTCTTGGTTTGATGAGGAGCTTGACACTTGTTACCAGCTTGTATATAACTGGTACAAAACTGTGTACAATGGCCCGTGTAGAGGCTTAACAACCTGAGCGTCACGGCCTTCAAATTCACATATCAACCACGTCACCAATCGTTCCTAATGGTGATGTGGCAAACAGGATTAATAGTGGCCAGAAGCAAGAACCTGATGGAAAGAATATCCTGATTGGGGAACAACGTGAGTATCTTGAGCGTCTTATATGAGCAGGTAGATTACCAAAGTCATATTAGGGACTATGTATTGCGTAGAAAGGACCCCGATCTCACGCTCCGCAATGAGTGGATTCAGAAGGATTTTCAAGTGGTTGAGTAGATGACGATTATTCTGGCGATTAAGGCCCAAAAAGGAAGTTATAAGAAGCAGTTGATAAACCTTTCTCGTAGTGACAGGTCCAGACATGTCATATAGGTTATGAAGTTATGTGATGATGAGCTGTGGTGAGCCCAGTAGCCTGCTGGGCTCGATAACTAGATTCGTGGTGTTTTAGATATTTTCTGTTTATGATTGCATGTTATTGGAACTGGCTCTTACTTGTTTCTGTTATTACTCAATTCGTCTTTATTCTACTTTGGTACAATTTCCTAATCGATCATCGTGATATACAGCAGGTCTCATGTGTTGGGCAATCTTCGGAGCGAGGGGGCACGCGTGGGGGTGCGGATGTATGTATGTTTGTGTATGCTGGTCATGTAGCACCAAACCTTGATCTATGATGTAATTAACTTAATCAACATTGAAAATGAGCCTTATATATTTTCAGATTAGTATGGTCCAACCCGAGCTCAACTTATATCCCGACCCTATATAGCCTGTATGCCTCTATTGGGATTGGAGTGTTTCCTTACCAAATATAAATCTACCTTAAAGGCACGGACCTGACCAAAGATGTGATTATGATGATTCTCTTCTAGGTGAATTTAATTTGGGACCCTTGAGTACTATCAAACCAATTTTTCCTACATAATCACCATGTTAGATAATTCCTGTTTGTCTTATTGTCCCTATACGTCATAGGTTATGCATAACATTCAATTGATGGCCAAAACAAATACTAGAATCTCAATTTTGCATTAGAAGAAAACTATTTTGTGACGTATAGCAAAGCTATCACCCATGAAAGAATATACATATCGCTACGCTTCTATTCTAGCTAACAGACGCTCGCAACTCTCATACGTATCCCATACAATACCCAATGTTTGCCATTCTACTCACCGCCACTACCAGACTACACACCCGCAACCTTCTATATTAGACAGGCCATCCTTGGCCGTTTTGCAAAGAATAAGTTTGTCCCCAGCTGCAGCTTGACCTCGTTGGAAAATCTGCAGACGTGCCTGAAGACATGGCGCTGTGCTGTTAATCTACTACATATAGGATGCGAAACCCCTCGCTAGCATCATAACAAGCCCGAAACCCCACTCTTGGGACTCTAATGCAGTCATTCTAGTCAGTGGTGTGTGATGATTATATCCATCAATGCAGTTGCGAATCTAGTAAAATACCCAACACATACATGTTCAGGTACCCGTCAAAATAAATATGGAAAATTTTAGCCCCCACTCCACACGCCCCCGTTGTTTCCACTGCTTGATGTGCCGACGAACATCATTGGTATTCTCGATTTACACACATACACACCTTTGAATCATTGGCCAACCTAGTACCTAAATCAGCCCGTGGTAAGAAATTCTCTTCCCATGTGTGCGTTGGCTGTACGCTGTAGGTCCGCTGCAGGAAAACGGTAGACTCTGTACCATCTATTCAGTCCAAGTCAACCTGAAGCATGCCTTGTTTATATCGCGATGTTGCCAAGTAGCTGTTGGCGCAGACGTGGATTTGCGGGAAGCCCATTGATATTTGTTGGCGATGTTGTGTCACGGGTGGATATTTGGGCTAGGACTTCAAGAGGTTTGTGGTGTTGCTTATACTCGTACTCCTGTGTGCGATCAAGATTTTGAAAGAACAGCCTAATGATGTCCATGGCGTGTAATATGGTGAAGCCCGGGGCATTAAGATATCAGCCTTGGTAGTAAGATATGTTTACGCATGATTCATTGAGATAAACTAGAGATAATGTGATTATATCTTTCAAGGCACAATACATGATACTTCTAATTGTTAACTGAGACTTAGTGGCACATACTCGTTATGGAACTGGACTATAGACCACACAAGATCTCTGTCTTTCGCGGTTTAAATTTCTATATAGCTACTTTAGTACTATTCCTGCTGTATCATCTTCTAGACTGTGTATTATCCCCTAAACTCACGCAGAATCACTGGCAATTCTCGCCATATCCGTGACTTTCTCATACCTAAAGAACTTTTACCTATCAATAGAATGAACAATATGCTGCTCTCTCATGCATTTAACAATCTTGCTGCGCATGAATAGAGCTGAATATCCCTAATACACATTTATGTAGTTCTAACTCAGTATATGTACATATCTTCATGCTGGGATTTAATATAACAGTGACGTAACTTGAATACCCACCATAGCCCTTCGAGATTCTACCAGCGCTTGGATTACGAGTCAATTCGGTAACAGCTTCCTTCAAAAAGAACAAAGCATTCTAGAGCCAACTTCAAATGTTATTCCTGATAACTTGAGCCAATTCCAAGCTTACATCTCCTTTCAATAGAATTCTGAAAGAATAGAAACTTTGGGCATTCAGTCAAGGGATATCCTTGATACCGAATTCCCATGGGTGTGGCTTCGAGGACAAACTGCCTTTATATATTAAGCCATGGGAAAGCAAATGATTAGTCAACCTTAACATATTGGGAATGACATTGAAAAGGCTGTCAAACTAAAAAAGCAATGACGCTACACTTTGTATTCATGTTATAGAACCCTTAGGCCCCCAAGTTCCACAAATCATCGTATGGAACACACATGTGTTCTATGGTGCGGTAAGATGTCACATACTTGTTTCTTATATGCTTCTCTAACCCTAATTTGATAGTATATACCATGATATTATATGTATATGAATCTAAAGAGACAAATAATTAGGCAGGATAACACCCGCAGATACATGCACGATTGCTGCAAGACTGGCCTGATTTTTCATCGTCCGAATCCTTTGTTTCTAGCTCCGTTGCATTGCCACATACCGCGGGTTTCAAAAGCATTTCTCTAACAAATATCTTAATATTACGCCGATTATATAGACAAGTAGCCGTCATGGACATTTATCACAGCCTTAGTTACACGCCATATCCATGTTAGACCAACCCGCACTGGAACAAAGATAACATAGGTCCTTGGCAAAGAGTCCAGGTTTGTTCTTATCGGTAAACAGTTGCTAACTTCGATATACCACGTCCATGCACCTTCTACTAAACGATATCGATATGCCAAGAACACTACTAGACAGAAAGGAACCTGGGTTTTACTACAGGTTGTAATTTCCCATGGTTAACATGTTCACATTATTACAAGATTCCGGCTCTTATCTTAGTAGCTGGCATCCAGATATAGCGTCTAGTTGGATAGGGGACTTGTATTCGTGGCAAAATAGCAGCAGTCTAGCTATCTATAGCATATCCTGATGGCATTAAAAGCCACCATCGAACAGCCACCACAAACATGTATGTGGTAAGGGTGATGATTTATACGCCATGATGAAGATTAAGAATTCATATGCATATAACAGAATCAGGTCAACTTGAACAATACCCCCATGCAGACTCAAGGTCTAGATCAGCCTATAAATGCAGCAACTCCACCTTACTATATTCTCGACATCCCGCTATCAACTTCAACTAGCATCTTCACGGCCACTTTTTAAAGCAAGGTTCAATTTGACTACGTAATTTTCCTATGCAAAGAAATCAATGTCTCAAACACTATGCACATGTCCCACCCACCATAGAATATCCTCACTCCCGGATTTATCACCTGAGATTCCCGGATGTCAAGGCCGGCGACACAGCATTGATAGACGTTTTCCAAAGCTCAACATACAGAGACACCTGGTTATGAATCAGAACATGCCAACTGGATTATGCCATCGTTCGTGAGACGACCGATCACCGCGGAAGTTAAAAATCCGTCGTACTTCATGAAATCAGGTATGCTAGTGGGGCCATTTGTTTGCTACTTTTGCAAGTTCTCGGGCTCAAATAATGTGAGATATATTTATATCTGAATCGCTGGTTGGTGGTGGCAAAATTATATGCTGTAGGTATATATCAAGCAAGTGTATAGTGTGCATATGTAATGTGTGGTGCAGGCAACATATCAAGACTTTCGGTAGAGTATCAGTCATAATATGGGATAGTAATATGCTCATACGACCGATCTTGAGGTTCTGACTAGAAATTTAGTTAAACTAGTTTAGACTTTATTCAAACATAACAGTTTACGTAAGGTTCAGTTCACTAACACATTAATACGACCGACTCGTTATTTTCAACCAATAATTAAAGAACAGTATACCGATAGCATGGCTACGGTAAAGTTTGTAACTAAACATAACATCAACAGAGCCTGGAATCTATTATCGGTTAAAATTAAATAACTATGAAAGCGTCAGATCACCTGATCTAATCCGATAGTTCTTTGGTGGTAATTACATCACATTTTGTTGTTTTCCTACTAAGACTTCACCCATAGTCTGTGTAGCGTATTAAAAGCCTATGGCCAATCAAACGGATGCAATTCCAAATGACGTCAGACCGTACAAACAATTCGTCATGACTTTTACTAAAACTGTTGTTTCTCGCCTACCAAATCTTTATTCCCTCTCTACCACCGTGTGTCTCACCATGTTCTAGGCAAACCGTGATACAACATATCAGAAGATAGTTGCCTTGATGACAAGCATCTTCCTCACTTCATGTCACTGCAACCCCTCTTTCCCATTCAACTCGTATCGATCGAGAGGCATCTGATATACTAATATTCTGCATGTCTATCAAGGCCCCCATTAGACATCAAAATTCTACCTATTTATGTAAGCGCCGATAAGACGCATAAAGCATAGTCCCGATACACGACATACAAAGGATGAAGCTGGAAACTGGGGGGAAACGGGCCAGCACTATACCAAAGTCAAGTTCCACCTAAGCCATTGTGGTGTGAAACAAGATGTCTGGTCAATAGAGGGCATAAGATCTGAAATCTCTAACGATTTCACAAAACGGGCTTCCTGCAGCATGCTCTCCCAATACTACAACCCACCATATCGAACCAATTGGGGTCTGCTACCTATAGTTGGAGATCATAAGACTATGGATTATTTTCCTACCACTTGTTACCCATGTACATCACTCTAATGTGCATAGGTACGGACACTCTTTGACCAGGATCTAGGTCGGCGGTCTGGTCGGTAGCTTGAATCAGCAGTTATCACGCATATACAATAGTGCCCACTGGGCACGACGAATGGCATAAGATAGTTATCGTTATTACCCTGCTAAGCTGAAGGTGCATCACGTAAGGATGTAAGGAAAACATAACTTGTGAACGTGGCAGACGCCCCTGCCAGCCGTCAATTCTCGCCCACTTGTGTCAAGTGGCAGGCTGCGCCCAGGTGTATGGAAATAATTGTTAACCAGAATTGACAGAATATGGTATGGAAGCATCCATGGGCGTTTTGAAAAGTACGGTTGAATGAGGTGATTGGCAGAATTTTTGTTTTAACTTTTAAATTCCGAATATTTACCTAGCATGCCAGATGAATGAGAGGAAATGTCACATCACAGTATAAACTCATATCATATTGAAACTCAGGCCTCAACTCAGCGGCAATTCAATGATGGTAGTTCAGCATACTCTCATATACGCACATCACAACCCCTTTTGGTAAATATTGTATCGGCCGTAACCAGTTCTAGCCCCCCAGCATGTAATATTGGGGTATAGCTACATATCAACTGCCTGGCTTTTACTACAATGCCCAGTCTTTTTATCCTGTACGCACAAAGTCTCAAATGCATATTACATAGGCGTAAAAAACCATCGCTTTAGCATCTATACAGACATATGAGGTACCATTTGAAGCCATTTGATCTTCATTGCGTACACACGAGAGGCCTATGACAATATCACATGCGTATCAACCATCCATGTAGCCTTATTGTTTAATCACTGTCATATTTTCCGCTTCCTAGAGCGATTTATTCTAGACGAGCTATGCATATACACTTCGCTTAGAGAATCGCTAGTTATCATTTTATCAACATACACTACCCTGCAGTTCTTAGATTATTGCGAGTACCTAAAACAGTAATTGTTGGAACTGTCTTCAGCATGCACATCTTCACGTGTTGATGCTCATGCAGTCTCCGAATGGCCAGCCACTATTCCCAACACAGTTAGTCTCCTAACCGATCTCCGCAGGAGCATTATACAGAACGTCAGAAAGGGGAACTGGGATTCCCAGAGTAGTAAATACCCGTCGGTATTCCCGATACTAACTGGTGGCGGTCTGGCAACAGTAGGCTTTAGGAAGCATGTTGGTATCGGTGTTGGGCATCAATTGGGTGAGAATCTTTAGGTGCGAAATAAAAGAAAGACTGTGATAACGGAATGTGATGTGATATGAAGCGCTGTGCATCCAAGCAGGGTTCAAAAAGACAAAATGGCGGACTTTAGACATCATCATATCTAAGCCTCAATATCTATTTGCCAATTTAGCCAAAGTCAATCGTCTGTATCTTTGCAATATCTATAGCAATACGTTGAATAGCTACATTTTTGGCCTGCTATAACCTTCACAGTCAAAGATTGGTTACACCCCCAGGTAGGGATTTAGCTTGTCTGTATAAACAAGAAGAACTGGGAATTTCCCTGAAACCCGTGCATCGGTGTCATCCGCGGGTAGGGACGCTAAATTCGGAGCTAGTAGTAGCGTTGTACAACCATAGTGTCAGTTATTGAGTGATCAAGACCCCACCTTGATAGCTCTCAACACTCATACTACAACGTGGTTGTCATCTTTGACGTTCTGACTTCCAAGTAATTTACTAATGGATTCAAGTGATGAAAATGAATCACAGATGACAAGGGTTTGTAGCAGCCATTACTTTCTATTTCCACTAGGAACCTTGGAAAATACGAGGACGGAAGGGATAGATACCGAGGATCCTCATAGCAGTTAATTGCAGCACTCAGAATACACCTCGCTTCTCGGTAAGCACATGTTGCAATGTAAGAAGTACTAACTGACTATCACATATTCTGCATATAGGCACAATATAACTGCTCAGTTCCTACTGGAAAGGTCCGAACTGGCATGAAATATGACAAGTCCCCGGCATGCATGGAGTCTGGTAAACGCCCTGCTTTGCAAAACAAAAACAATCAGAGCTGAAAGTCTTCAATTCTGACATCAGCTTTTTGATCACACGGCCCGATATTCAAAGTGGAGAAAAGGAAATTCTCTATGCATAGACTAAGTCCTCATACAACCAGGACTTACCATACTGCGAAAGTTATGGCGATCTATTTCTGCGTTCAAATGGCCCAACTCAGGAGCTGGCCCTAAAAGACACGACAGTAAGTCCAGGTCATTCATGGCTTGGTGTGGAAGTCTTTGCATAGATCAACAGGTTAGTCTTTCCAAACGACATATTTTACTGGAGGCGCACAGAATTGCTATCGGCAGATATTCCTAGTCTAGCTTAAATTTACCCTCACCTGTCTCACAAAAGAAAACGAGCCAAAGGAATAGAGATATATCATCCTCTACTAGGTCCAAAGACGAGGGTCAGTTGTTCTAATCACATTGCCTGTAGTCTACTAGAACCAAGCCAGCTGAGCTGTTTCTAGCCGATTGTAACATAACAGGTTTACAGCAATTCACCTGGCTTGGCATCTTTTACTCGCCAATGCACACAGTCGGGGGTGTACATATACGAGCCCGCATTAAGAAAAGCGATAATTCCCGGCCCACTTGCCAAAGACAAGAACCAAAATTAATATGTCAAGCCAGCCTACCAGTCTGGGTCTAAAAAGGCCGAGTCCGAACGGTCCGCTCCCACACGGGACGCAGATGCAAACTTTGTCTTCCCTCAAAATCCTCACATGGCTAATTGATGTGTGTATGATCCGCCCGTAGCATATTGGCCAGTCGGGGCTCCTCATAATTCCCAAGGTCTCACTTACCAAATAGGCGACAAAACTACCCATGTATTTACGATGTAGACGTTTTGTGATGAATGCAGTGATCGCCTTGTCCACATATGAATGTAGACAACCCATTATCCGAGTCTGGCAATTATGATTCAAGAAGGAGCTATGATTCCACGGAGCCAATGATAAGTCTTTATTTGCGAGACAAAGATTTGAAGGATTAATGCGGTCATTACAAACGGCTAATCAGACGCAGAGGGACCCCATCTTGCCGCATGACGTGTGCTTGTCTGTCATTTTCGTCGTCGGCTTGGTGGTGCTTCATGTTTATAGTGAAGATCCGTAATCTACAGCATCAACCCGATTTCTCAATCGCTTTTTGGTTATAACCTGAGGCTGTAAGAATGCCTATCTACACAAGTTGCTTGCAAATGTATATATCTCAACATGTACTGGCCACCCCACCGATCGACAAAGCACTTGCAACATAACTAATGTTATGTATCAAATTGTCCGGATTGTTTTTGCAGATCGGACTGTATGATCAATAACGGCCTTCTTTTTTTTTAATATAGATATGATGTTCTATTGGATCATACATCCAGAGTATTGCGCTGACAATCACATAACTTACCAATGGTTTATGAACTAGGATGTCTAAAGGAAATGGCTATTGTTACCCATGACCTGAATGATCGATCCTAGTTGTTCTCTCTAGTGAAAGACGGAAAGTCATGTAGATAGATCACCGACAAGGAATGATGTATGTGTATCTCCTTACTGGGAAGTTCCCAACACGGTCACAATGCTACAGTCCCCGGTTTCTTAATAGCGAGATAAACTCAACTACAAGTTGATCTAGGGTACTCGTTGTCTAAATACTTTAAAACTGATAACCGGATTATGAGTGTTACGTTCTGGATTAGAAGGAAATTTGGGTTTATTATATGATAGCCTGGCCAAGCGGGGCCGCCAGAAAAATTCCCTTACTACCCGTAAGAAGGGTCCATTCCGAAATAGTGTTACTTCAAGAGTTTCCATTATAATAAATGGCCGCTTCTACGCAGTAGAATACAAAAATAGTCAATATAAAGGGCTCATATCGGTGTCCCCCATCCTTGCTCGCCTTATTCTGCAACAACCACTCACGAAGTGTCGGTTAGAGCGCACGGCATACGGGTCTGCATTTTAATTGATAGTTTGGGCGGTCTAGACTGTCTATGAATAAGAATCACCTGTGCTTACAAGAAAGTCTCATGTCTGAATTGCAGAGACGGGATACCCAGATTATTTGTAACTACACATATAATTGGCTAGAGTATTTCTTACTACTGGTAACCTTCACGGATAGCCCGCTTTTAAACCCAACAATTCTGTCTTGTTCCCGATCTCTCTGCCGCTATTAAAGCTTTCGGAATCATAATCCGATTTCCTCCCCGTGAGGAAATAGGGCTAATAGCCATACAGTATAATAAAACTCTTAGAATTACCTATTTAATCCTTTGCGCGGAGTATCGGCATCTGTCAGGCTGCCCGCTAAGAGTATTAAAGTACTGTCTTGGCATATTAGATTGATACTTAGGCTAGTGCCAACCCCGGTCTCTACGGCTCTTAAACTAACCTATCGGATCGCGTTATAAATCTATCCTCAACTCACAGTAGCATCCAAACATCCCTGGAGGCACATTCTTTCCAACATGGTCTTAAAAGTAAACTCAGTAACCACCCACGACTTTTGATAGTATTAGGTTATATCAAAGGAATAGTCAACTCTGTGTTCAGCAGTAGACATTGAGCCTGGATTTGATCTGCTATTTTACAAGCGTCAAAACTTCAGATTTCGATTACAAGCCACTACAGCTTGTGCTCTGTACCCTGTTCACCTAAATGCCGTAACTTTTTGTTTTGTAACTGGCTTAATCTTTAATCCATGGCATCTAGTAGGGTCAGTCATATTGCTTATTAGAGCAGATGAATGAATGGGTAGATTCTAGGGTTTAGCATTCTTTCGGATAAGTGTAGCGACTACCAAGGGTGTACCTTATACATTTTGATAATGAAGGATTCCTAACAACCGATGGTTACGAAAGCCTTGGGGACAATCCTTAGACTATATTTAACAGTTGAGTTTAAGGGTCTCGTCCCCAGATTTCTTTTCATCCAAGCTTGTACTAAAATGGAATTGGGGTCTAAAGCGGCGGGATCTTGCCCTACAGGTCTGTTCCCGATCCTCGGTTACAACCGTCAAAATACAGTCTAATTACTGACCCACTTCAGTCCAACATATCCTTGTGGGTGTCCGTATAGAAATCTTGAAGGTTTATTGTTGATTTTCCTTTTTTTCTTTTTCTTACATAGAGAAAAAAAACAATTTATGAAAATGCTCGTATGACAGCAACCAGAAATGGTCTGGAGATTATGTCCTCTGATACTACATTTCAATCATCTCTGGCCTCGCTTTTCAACCTCAAAATTATACACTGATATTTTCAAGAAACACATTTGTTTTTCTACCTGTCCGAGATGCATATTTTGACTATGCACATTGGCTACTCTTGATGATGAGTGGTAGAGATTAAGAGAGGCTACCCTCCAATTCGAGTCCGCTGTCTCCGAATCATACCTAGCAGAAGGTCAGACTAACTGATATTCCATATTTGTGTCTTCGATTATAGCCGCCCGTCACAAATCTGCGTCTGCATAATAGCCGCTTATAAATTAATCAATAGCCTCATGGGCTGTTCATGATACTAGCGGATAATTGAATATATACGAATTATATGCAATGACGAGACATCGTTTTGAGTTTCACCGAGTATCTACTTTAGTCCTAAGAACTATCTTGGTTACATAATTTTGGGTACCCCTGAGCAAGGTGGAAAATATAGTGCTAAATCATACTTGGATTTCTTTATTATGCCTTAGTGCAGTGGATAACCGCAGACAAACAGTGATTGAAGCCGCATTTTCGATTCCATATATATCCTTCTCACTACTAGAATTAGACTTTACCTAATTCGCTCGTCTTGCAAGACTATCTAAAATTTGGACAATGAAACCTTACTAAACGATATGTCCAGGTGGCAGCTGGGTAAGAAAAAAGACTCGACATAACTAACAAGTATATTACGTGACTCAATCGAGGGCGTCCATTGTCACCGTCTCACGACCATTATCGTATCGTCTGTCTTAGCTCACAGTAGATCCTCTACCTTAACCTAACGGTGGCACTGTTAGTCTAAACTAAACCTTAAGAGCCTAACATATTTGGGCATTCACACACAGCCTCCTTAAGTGTTTGGATGAAATGCATTGACGTCATAGTAGAATCAGTGCGTACCTGTAAGACTTCATGTTGTCTGCTTGGCTAAAAAAAAAAAAACTCCACAGAACCCCAAATGCACGTTTCAGGAAAAACGAAACAATGGGGGACTGTATCCAATGATGATGTTATACATGTCCTCCTTCTATAAATGCAATCCTATCAGGTATCGAGGTGTCACTGCAATATTAAAGAAAGTGCGCATAACGCGCTCAATTGAAAAAAGAAAAAAAGGCCCCCAGTGTACATTGCACACTCCACTATGGCACATAATGACTGCTGCGAAAGCATTTCGCGTGTTCTAGGGATTACTATAGGTCCAGGGCTGAGTTAAATCTACCTTAGTAGAATTTCCACCATCGATCGAATCCTATTACTGTGACTTCACATTATCTTTCAAATCGATTTTAAAAGATCAACAGCGTAAACCCAGTAAATATTCCTGTTTAGAACAGAGATAACGGGTTGGGCTGCAATATGCCACCATCTTGAGACGTAAAAGCATATATATTAGGTCTTGATAAATGATGTCAATGATCCTACTATCTCATTTGTAGATGTGCATTGTGTCTTTAGGTACTTGGCTCTGAAACCTATGAAGATTTCACTTGACAGACAACTAGAAATGCACGACATCCAAGAAGCCTAAATGTAACCACCCCTACACCCCCACGACAATTATGGACCCAAAGTAGCGGGCTAGTTTGACAGAAACATGCCGAGATTTTTGGTGCCGCCTTACGATCCCAACCAACGCATCGGCCTTGTTGTCTTTTGGCTTTTTTTCTTCTTTTTTTTTTGGCACTTTACTTCCTTACACCCACATTAGATATATATACAAGCCATAGTTCCACCTTCTTCCCTATATTATCTATGTTCTATTCCTGCCTTATCGATGAAACAGGATAACAGGAGATGTATCTTCAAGATAGTTTTGTTTACAAGATGATATCATATCCTGATCGGCTTCTTTCACCGCTTGGTATGACGCTGCGAGTACCAGGGTTCAAATACAGGGTGGATAAGCAATCTGCCATGGCTGACTTGGACATAGATAAATGTAGGAACTTGATCCTTTACTGGTGGATAGGTATGCAATATAACCTGTGGCGCCCAAAGCCATATACCTTGAGGTACTAATTATTTGTTGCATGTATGGACACACTGCAACCTGGCCAGAAACCATCATTTTTGGCCCCTAGAAAGGTATATATCACAACTTCGTAATCTACCAAACTAGATATATTATTAGTGGCCGTGCTTGGTAGTATAGAAGGATACAAAACCATTCTTTCAAAAAGGGTGGATGAACGGCCGCAAATCATAAATCCAGATGCCACAACACAATCCCAACAGGAGTGGCATGTCTACTCTATAAGCTTTAATAATTATCAGTCCGACTGTATAAAAAGATGCTTGGCCTTCTAGGAGTGACTAGCACGTCTAGAAGCCGACCTAGAGAAGGGATCGCAGAGACGAAATGATATTTGTGCTGAACATCTCAATGGAGTGGCAACTAGGTTAACATGCTTATTTGAATAAAGCTTTCGCGGAATGATTGCACTGTATCAGAAAATCTGAGCCCAATTTTTAGGACCAATGTGTAATTAGGACATCTAAACTATAAACCATAAGATGAATTTTGTATGTGACATATGCTGTCCGTAGTTAATAGCTAATCCGTAGCATGGATACCACTTTAGAAAACGAAGCGTAATTATGGATATTAGAGCAAGCATTGTTGCTCCATGGCTGGTAAAATAATTTGTTGATAAGCCAGGTTATAAAACCCAAGCACTCGTACTTTTCTTTTCTTTTCTTTCACTGGAACAGTCTCTTGTTTTCTCGAGGCAGTGCGGAAGTGGGTTCTTTAACACGTATATGATCTAGGCTTACCAACTGCGATGCATCATGGCATCATGGCAGCGTGGTAGTTGACGTTAATGCCCAAGGATGATTCATGAGAAGATACGTGTAGAAGTACCTTGACAATTGAGTCTCTGACATATATGTATAGTTCGAAGTCTTGAAACTTTGACCATCTATCACACTCGTTATAGGTTAGTAGCCAGTAACTTGATATGGATAAACTCTTGTGGAATTCTTAATAATGGTGGGCTTTAACTTAGTGACATATATTGAGTTTGGTGATGCTACAAGTTCAACTGATATCGGTCAGGCTCTGATTGTAAGTGGCAGTAGTAAGACACTAGTGCCATGATGCTGTTGTTGTCAATCGAGACTTGAATAATAGAATGCCTTTGCCAATCTTGTGGGTCTTTGATGACAATGAGGGTAGTACCCTGTGATTCGCTTTGAATATGACCTCAAGCATGTGCTGTGGCATGTTCAGATACTTACCACCAATCCAGAAGCCCTACTTGGTAATAGTTATATGGACTCATCAGCTCTATGGCTTCTCAAGAGGTTGATAGAGTTTAACGTTCGAATAGCTCTAAGACATATTTATATGACCCTCTGACATTTAAAATGTAGTTCAAACCAAGCTAGCAACTGGTCTACTGGTCTATCGAGTGAGAGTTGTCAACTGCCACACTTATCTAAACCCAAGTCCAAGCCCAAGCCCAAACTCAAGCTCAATTACTACATTTACACCAAGGCTAAGAATTCACCAATACCATAGTTTTATACATCTACTCTTCCTGAGCAAGCAGTACAGATGAGTCTGAGGCATGTATTGCGAGGTGTGGATTCGCAAAAGGCATCACATCCCTCCCCCCACACCCCTCATACACACAAAAACTCGGCATGGATCTATCAGGACATTAATTATTAATCTATTTTATAGATGTTCGAAACAAAACACAATAAATTATAATATTTTATGGTGCACCATACCCTATCATTAAAGAAAGGGCTATACTGCTGTTTATTTGAGAATATCGTAGATAAAAAGCACTGATTTGGACCTTATATATCTACATAACTACATTTTGGCTTATATATGTATGTGTATATATATATATAGATATGGTCAGCTGTGCCCATGTTGAGTTTTTACTATCTATCGATCATCTTGTCTTTTGCCTCTCTTTCGTTTTTCACCAAGACTACTTACTACTTGCTACCTCGCTCATGTGTCAATACGGGGGAATAAATAAGATAAAGGTTCCGACCACTAAGCCAAATCTACAGGCCAACAGTACTTCTTTACCGCACCCTAACGCACTCATTGCCTTCTTCTACTCTGATCTCAACGACGGCAGGCCCTTAGATGCGAATTTTGAACATACCGCTGAAAGTTTCATGAGTACTAGCAAGATTACTAGCAGTCCTGGCCATGAGGGCTTTAGCACTATACCAATGAGTGACACATGTGCAAGCTCCGCCCTTCCATCGACGGGTGCCGTCTCCCCCCCTCGTACACTGCCAGACTATGGCCATCAACCTAACTGGCCCGCGACTTATCCCACCCAAAGGCAGCAGCATCATGGTCCGCTTGCCTCCTCTGGCTCTGCTTCTCCTACTCAGCATTGGGTCCCTGGGCAGGTAAACGGCGGCCATGGTAATGATGCCAGCAATGGGGCTATGAGCCATGATACCTCCGGGATATCACTCCACAATGATGTCTCCGAGTCTTACGATTACAATACTTGCCCGATAGATACTGATGATGATATCGACCCTCGCCTCTTAGGGACCTACCATCAACACAACACTACCAACATGCTCACTACCACAACCCCCGACTACAGCAACCATATTGCGGCCAGATCTGCAAATATTCCTACCAGTCATACCGAAAATATCTACACTCAAGAGGAGCCCAGTTCTACAAACCGTGATGGCTCTCATCTATCCGTCGCTGCTGCCATCACCGGAACTCAGAGCCATAGGTCTCGACGCCAAACGAAGCAATATCCCTGTGTTTTCCGCTTTGCCAATTGTATGGAGGTTTTCAAGGCAAAGAATGAGTGGAAGAGACATATTCGGACTTTTCATATACAGGACGAGTATTGGGAGTGTACTCGCATGCATCCAAACAAGACAAGACAGTGTACGGGCGTCTTCAACCGCGCTGACCTAGCGGCTCAACACTTCCGCCGCTTTCTCAATGAATTCAACAGCAGCTTAGATGAACAGGAAGTCAAGCGTTTTGTAGACGAGTCCAAAATTGCGGCTCATACCCATCGGCTTGTCAATAACATTCCTGTTCAGGATCCAAACTTCCTCCGGTGCCCCGAACCCGGATGTGGTGATATTTTTAAGGGAAACAAGCTCTGGGATCGCCGCCTCGAGCATACAGCACAGCATATTGAAAGAAATACCTTCCACACGCACTATGGAACCTGGACACATGAGGGCAAGTTCGAGGACTATGAATTCCTCGACTGGGTGTACAAAATCGGGTCGTTAACGATTAAAGATGGTGCTTGGGAGAGTACTCCACCAAAGCCAACTACTCACCAGTTGAAGAATAAGGGAGTTGGAAAGGCCAGGAAGCGGGCTTTTACTAGGAGCTCAAGTTCTCGGCATCCGGCGCACTCTGATTCTCAAACCGGAGCTGCCATCAGAGGCATACCACCTACATATGGGGTGGACAACGGGGTTTCTAATGATCACGTGGGCACTTCGTCACGTACCCGCCGGGTGGCAATTATAATTCCACTATCGCCACTGGAGTACAAACAGCGCAAAAGAGTTATCGATTCTCCTCGGCTCAGGAACATGTCTCATAGGCGGTATAATCAGCGTATGCATAGGACCTCTACTGTAATGTTGAGTAGTTCTGGTCAGAGCATGAGCGGCATCACTATTGACAACATAGACCCTCTCCAAACGCTGGGCCATATGAGTCCTCCTACGACTACTACCATCAACATAATGCCTATCGCTTCGTCGGTTGAGAACGTTCAATATTACCCCTCTACTCCCCAATACAGCGCGGGTTACCTGCATCAGTCGGCTGGTCAATACAATTCTATCACTCCCTACACTCATATGCCTCAATATAGCAATCCAGGCCAGTACAACCCGAGGAACGGATATTCAGACCAGCAACACATGTAGTCCAAATAATGCTGGACATATATGGTAAATATCCTGACACATTCCAGCCCTCACTTGGATTATCTTGATACATCTACGATGGAGTTCCACAGCCAGGTTCCTTATGCTTGGTACAGCCATTAAACAAGAAGTCCCGTGTATGGATACCCATTGTCAAACAGACAGATAGCATGTGGTCCCTTGGCACTTCCTCCACAGCAACTGCCAATCTTTATTTTTGGGGACATGTGCCAGAAATTACTTTTTGCCTTATTTTTACTGGTTTTTTTTTCATTGAGAGGACCCTCGCTATACTATCACTACATCATATTCTTATCACTATTCTTCAGTGTAGCAGCCAGATAATAGCTTGCCGCTAGAAATTACTCAAAATCATGTGCCAATGGCCATCAGTACTCAGGTTTTAACTATTTCCAGTTACCTGCACGCCACTGTTGTTATTTCCAGATTCTCACGACAACCTAACCTGAGAGGTTGCGTATTTCTGGGCGCAATATTTTTACCCTATTCATTAATTGCCCGATTCGTCGCTTAGGCTACCTGGGTTCTCTCTCTGTTCTCTCCATGATCGACACCTTCTGGTGAGCATCATGTCTACTGTTTATGTGGCCCTCATTATCCCCGCCCGCTCGCTTGTTTGGCGCTATCCTTTATTTCCAACTTTTGGCCATACGGGCTTCCCGTTTCCCATAAGCCACACTTTTCGTTATCCACTTCCTACAAGCTCTCTTCTGCTGCTGTCTTGGACAACAATTACTGTACGGCGGTTTTCTCCGTGTTTTTCTTCCGGGGGGCTTCTCACGAATTTCATTTCTTCTATCCCTTGCTCTTTATCTTGTGTTGCTATGCTACTTTTTTCTCCATTTTCTTTACACCCCGATTTTCTTTTTACAATTCCTCATATTTTCCATGACCAACCTCGTTGATTATTACTTTTTCTTTCTTACTTTATTTGTCGGCTAGACAGGATATTATGAGCCTTGATCAGTACTTTTCTTTTTAAAGAAATAGATGTATTAAAAAGTATATTGGCTTAGGTATCCTTTTGTGTTGATCTCCGGTGACGCTTTGACTTGCCCCATCACCCCGAGGTCACATCGAGAAGACTGCCAATATTAAGTACGCAAAAAACAAATGGTCCAGATCATTTTTGTTAAGTTGCCGTTTTTTTCACTGCGTCTTGTAAACATATGCCGCAGTTTTTTCTTCTTTTTTTTCTTTCGTTTTCTTATGTCGTTATTGGTTCTCTGGTCCTTGTTACGTCTCAATCAGTCAATCAGTTTTATGGGTTTGGTTTCTTTCTTCATGTTTGTGCTTCTATTCTTGTTATGTCCGTCTTTTCAGCCGGTGGAGTTTTGTTTATACCTTGTTTGGCGAATAAATGTACGATTCCTTCTCTATTGTTCTTGAATTTCTATTACCCTTGATGCCTGTTCTATACATATAAACTGCCAGCATAATAATCTATTTTTCTAAAATGCACGCCCATTATTTGTTGCCCTATCCTAACCTTTGACATGACTACCTGGTAACTTGTCGCATATATTGAATATCGTGTATGTAAATAAATAGAAGCTATAATGAATTTTAGCGCCAGGTATATCGAAGATAGGGCTCCATGAATACAGCTTGTCTGCGGTTAGGCTATTAAGATATCTAGTTGTTCTCATTCGTCATCGTCCCCATTGTTGTCCGATACTTGGCTTTCGATCTATGGATACCCAATACATCCCACTTACACGGAACCTTAGACACCATCCCTTGATCTGTGCTCAGGTGTACCAAGATGCCATAGACCCTTCGATATCAACCTTGGCCAGGCAAACCAAACTTTTACTTGGTTTTGTTCAGGTGCATTAAGCCCACGTTGGAGTTCTCCCAGTCACCTCAGACTGGCAAAAAAGTAACATATTATACAAACAAAATTACTACCAATTCATCCTTCCATCTATTTGTAGAATTTCTTCGCTATCCGTACCCCACTGTCCCCAACTTGTCGATACGTCATGACCGTACCTGTGTCTAATCCCGTGTTTGTTTGTTTCTTGGTGCACATAGGGCCAACACTGTCAACAGTAAACGTCGCAACGACATGCTCAAACGGGCACAGTTTTCAAATCTAATATATGACATATGTCCCGATTCACGTAGTTTTCGCCAGCCAGGTTATGCCAAAACCTTCGCCATCATAATTCGTAGCCGATCCAGCGCCTTCGTCAGGATAGGCTATGCCATGAAGAACGCCAATGAACATGGCAGTAAATTAAAGTCTGACAAAAACCTCATTCTATGATTTTTGTAGGCCACAGCCTAATTATGCCGCACGATATGTCTGTCACTGTCATCACCTTCAATACAGAAATTGGGATCTTAGGGGTATCCTAGATTTATGCTGGAAATATATTTTGTGTATGACAGAGACTTATTGCTGTTGTCTGTCCATTGGGGTGTCATCACATCAAGCCACCGATCCTGTGGGGGCTAATTATGCGCTCATATGACCTGACTGAAAACATAAAATGAAAAGATGATGTTCGATGGCATGCATTCGCTTGCACAATCCGAACATCTTGAAAAGCAGCCTTAGCATATTCACTTCGTTTGTTTCGTATGATGTCATGCAGATGTTAGCAAATTCATGTGCAGGCTACATAGTAAGCTATGTAGATATATTCAAATATACTACTCATTGGAGCCCCATGAAAGACCCACAGTACAAGATCTACAGGATTGTACAAGGAGTTAGTTAGAAGCTATGACGACTGACTGCATGTAACGATTCATATTTTAGGAACAACTTCTGTAGCTGAATCCTAGAGAAAATGTTACTAGAATGAATGTTGTTTTCTCGGGTACAGTTATATGTGGGGTTCTTTTTGACTATTGGGCCACTATAGAAAAAAGCCCACGCACAGCATTACCATTTAGCTATTTCTACCCCTTGAAGAGCCAGCTGTCTTTATTTCTATGTACGCCACAAAAGAAAGACATCCATGCGTCTTCATTCAATCCTGATGGAGCAATTGGGCCTTCTTCTTAGACAAAGAAGCCTTTCCATGGGTGGTCATTGCGAGATACTGGAATAACAATGATTATAAGCACAAAGTCCACTAGTATCCACTTTATAGTCTCTACCAATGGCAACGTCTCTATGCAACCTAAGCCACTTCGTCTATGTATGTTGGGCACTGAGAACTTCCCGGTCGCTCTTGGGATTTTGAGTTAAAACTTATGATAACCAGTGTGGCCTCAAAGCTCACCGTCTTTTAATCGAAAATGGACATATTATCATGTTCAAGATACTCCAAAGTTCTACACCCCTCATGATAAATGTGAGTCGTATGTACCAAAACAAGCCAGTGAGCAATGAGGTTAGGCTCTGGTCGGTTCGCTTATAGAGACCTGTACGAACACTCTAATGCCAGGTCATACGTAAGATGTTGTAACAGGCTTAACACTTCAGACTAGACCATACTTGGACTTGATACCTTAAATAGGGTATATTTAGCGTAAATATCTGAAACCCCCACATGACCACAGCTCACTTGCTTTAAAGAGGAATATAGATGATGTCACCTCGTCCATCGGGGGGTCACTGTAACTGCGTGGAAGTATATATCTATAGTGAATGATGAAATCTGCCTTTTTTGGTAGGATTGTATTCACTGGGCTGTTTCTATATACCGTATTTGTTGTCTTGTAAAACCGTGAACATCCTCCATATCCCCCGAGACTCTACATGACTAGCTCTTTGGTACCTGTGTAGTGTTGAGTAGAGTACAACCAACAGCACATCTATCAGCCCCAATTTATCTCTCAGAGTAGAGACGATTACCCCTTCATCTTCTTATTATTCATAGCTAGCCTAACCATATCCTGCCACAAAGACATCGGTACCTCCTTCACTACAAATCCTTCTTCCTAACTAGTATACCTTTGAGAACACGTCAATTTACCATTTCCTATGGTTTCAGACCTTAGAATCCCCCTCGAGTCAAGTCAGTGTCAGATAGTGTGATGGTTGTATCCCCAACTCTTATGGGCGCCTGATTAAAAACCCACTCTCAATGCAGTACGATTCCGGCCAGTCAGAGACTAAGTTCTTCAGACCTGTAGATAGATTTTTAGTTTATCTCGAGTTTATTTATGACCTTAGACAATGACAAATGGTTGTCGGTGAGATTTTGAGTAACATCTATTATCCAGTATTATACTATTAAAATCCCCGCTATCTTGAAGTTAGCACAGCTATGAATTCACATATCATGAATCAATACGTTTAATCAAAGTTTTCAGTTTGGCTCGCCAAATTCGCTTGGCAGCCCTAAGACTTATGTCTTGCATCAACTGAGCAAATAGTTAATTTGCCAAGTATATTGATAATAGGGCTGTAAGCCGTTAGATAGACCCAACAGCGTGACCGCAAAATGTGAGTTGGCAGTATATGACATTAGCCTCATGCATGGCAAACCATGTGGTTGATAGTTGATTCTTTAGTGCCCCTTGAAGATCATGCCTTATAATTAGTCGTGCCTGGCACAAACCATTTTGAACCATAGACCTTTCATTGAACCTAACACATGCACCCCACAATCTTGTTATCTGCTGACACATGTAAGATGTTCCTTCACATATGAAACATACCCGAGCCATCCCGCTGGCGCTGAAAAGTAGATAACCACAATCCTTCCATGGCCATCCTTGACTATATCGCCTTGTATAGGGTGCTATATCGCGGTCTAAACCTACTAGCATGATCTCCAGTCTCAAGATATCAAGGGGAAGGTCGTTATCCCCTACCCTTCGCAGTGATTGGGTATAGCAAGTGGTAATCTCTAAGATATATAGAAGGGGTGTATAGTTATAAACACTGATTTGAAACAAGTTGTCAACAAATATACATCATCTGGTATTAGCTAGTAGTGTCAAGCCCTATATGTCAATATCTGCAAGGCTAATAAAAGATAGTATCTGTCCGGCATGCCGCAAATAGATAAGTTAATTGGTATATGCAAACTTACTCATCAGTCGGAAACCTCCAGAAATTAGTCAAGCGCCGGAGTCAGCCCATTTTGAGCCTATGAGATGGTTTTGCTGACGTAACCTGGACAAGGGAAGCCAGTAGGAATCCTGCCACGTCGCAACGAAGCTTTTGACATACAACTGAAGTACATAGATCTTATCAAACGGTACTCCGAGTTCTCTCCTTAACTCTAGAGGCTATATTGTGTGTGGGAGTGTATATGCTAAGTCCCTAGCGGCTAGATCGGCCAATGTTAGTCTGATCAGTCTTGGTTGGACGTATGGGGGATAATCGATACCCAACTTGGACATTGACAGATACAACTACACCTGTCTATATCATTTCATGAACCAATACATGAAATGATGAGGTTACTATACTGTGATAGTCATACATAGCGGATTCCTTTTCTCAAAACAGGGCTGAATTGATTGTCGTACTAGCAAGGAAGTAGGAGGACTCCAAGATAGTTGGGTCTGGCACCCAATTAGCTACACGGTAGTTCAGCCCTCAATAGCCGAAGTTAGCGGTGCCAGGCCATCTAAGTACCATTGCCAGACATATTCTTATGTGTAGTCTGAAATGATTTAGAGGGTTAGCACTGGTATAGCAGTCATAGTACTAGATTTCTTGCGCGATATAGACACTTGTGGACTAAGGCTGTCATCCCTCAGCGTCGCCAAGTTACCAATATCCAATAATATTAGGTATCAAGGTTCCATGATTCCATGTTTTCGCCTTATAGGCCCCCAACAACCTCATCAGAGACATACATCAAATAGGCTCTATATTTCAAATATTAAATCTATACAGTTGTTTAGTTTGTGTAGAATGTAAAATCTATTAAAATCTATATATGTTTCTACTTACATACTGGAAATGTAATTCCCTTTACGACATATTCGCCGATGAATTGGCAGTTGATTCAGGAAGCATATACCTTCTTAGGAGGAACCGCGGGCGCTTAAATCCCATACTAGTCAACATGTGTAGTCATGCCAGAAGTTGGATACACTGGCCTTGTGTCGACTAATGCAGTAACTAAAAGTCCACCAGTATAAGCGAAACTAAGGCGGGATATATTATGTGAATATAGGACAGGGTTATGTCAGTATATCACTACGGATTATGATAAGCACGAACATTCAAGCACAGCATATGGCGAAGGCATAATATCGATTACGTTGTCACAGTCCATAAACCATAAGAAACATAATGAGAAATACTTGCCGGGGATCAATGCATATATATCAGCATAGAATGTGACCTTGAAATTGTACATGTCAACAAGTTCAAAATTTACGTACTTTGAACCGAAAACAACATGTAAAGTCCTGTTCTAGAAACAAAAGAGAAAAACAGAAAAGTAAGCCGAAAGTCGCAACATTTCATTTTCTGGTGGTCCACTCTATCGAGTATGATTAGGTTAATTCCACACCAAGCTTCATCGTACAGTCTTAATACTGTGCAGCATCGATATTGTTTCGCGTCGCACAAATACTCATGGTACCTATGGTAAAAGTCATTGACAAGCTGTCAGTGGTAGGGTTTAGTCACAACAAGGGGCATTCAATGGACATTACTAAGCTGTAAGCTAATAATAGATATGGAGCTAAAGGCGACAATATAAAGCAATATAAAGGACAAAAAAAAATCAAGGAATAAAAGATAATCAATATCAGGGTATTGTTATGACCAAAGGTTTGCTATGTCCTGAACCGCTAGCCAAGCGAGCAAGCCGTATACGAGGCTGCTCGAGTGACCGCATTCATCGTAATGACAAGAGTCAAAGACCCGCAAATAATATGTGGATAGAGCTATGAGATCAAAATGGATGGTGAAGTTACCATAATTAGTCGGCCAGTTTGGGGATTCTTACTGACTGGCACTCTGGTATTCCGTGATTAAGATAGCATGTCGTTGAACATGTTGTCCCAAATGGAAGGCGTAAATAGACTCGAGGGTTTAAAGAGGGGTAAGTACTCCACGTGATTTTAGGCATATTTATGACAACACCCCTGCCACCACTGACCGCACCTCCTGTTTACGGCGGTACAATGGATATTGCATCGGTGGTTGTGATATACGAACACATCCCAAGCACGAGTCAATTTAAATTACTGAGCACTGAATACAAAGTCATTTGGGATACATATAGCTCCGGCTCGAATGCCCAAACCTCCTTATTTCCTTATCCCTCCTCATAGCCTGGCTCCCCTTCCAGCATCCTCTCACCAACCGATCTTCATACGAGCCAACCGACGCATACCAAGAAACCGAGTCCCAAATTGCACCAAAAATACCCACGAAATCTATAAATGGACCAAAGTTTGCTATAATCACCCTTAAAGATTGCCTGGTCCTGCCCGTAAACCGTGCTTCCCGCCCATATCCCCTAGTTGGCATAACCTCTATGTGAATGTAGTCGGAATCGGTAAGAGACAACAAACCGGGGATTGGCAAACAGAAGGCCGGTGGAATGATGCACGGGGAAAAAGTAAACAATACAACTGAAAAATAAAACTAGCTCGATGGAGCGGGATCGGTTTTGAGCATAAAATCCCATCTTCCATCGCTTTTCATTCAAATACAATTTTTTTTTTCGGCTAACTTGTACCTAAACCAAAGAACTAGAGACTTTTGCCATAGTCTTTCCGCATTTATATTACATACATCTCTTTGTCCATAAACACAGCTAGTCGTTCGTATTTTCCCAAATATTACACCAGCCAAGGTTGATTGCTTGCTGATTTTTGTGGCTTTGACATTTACGAACTACAGTGAGCCATTATATTCTGTTTGTCCCCGTAATAGTTCTTTATTAGTGGGTATTTCATATCCTGTCCTTGTTTATATCAGGCCTCATCTACGATAACGTCACATTTCCTCATTCTTCTTTCATTCCGTTTCCTTCCACACAAACAATTGTGTTTTTTATACCAATAAGTCCATGATTGGATCTCCACATTTTTAGCGATCATAGTATCAATCTCGATATAGTTCGTATCTCAAGTACACTTTCGTCGTTGGCCATAGATTTTAAGCTTAATCCCTCTTCCGGTTTCGTCTTACCCGGACTTAGCATCGCCAATTCCCTTCCTAATTCTCATCCCAAGTAGGAAAATCATTAGGAAGGCGGCTATTCCCATTTACTAAGCACCACTTTCCTTACATCAATTTCTCCCACCTGAAGCCCACCTACCATGGCCTTCGCCGCCCTGAAACGTCGGACTACCGACCTCTTATCTAACCTGCCCGCACTTCCCTCCCTTCCTTCCCGCTCTACTACTGCCACCTGGGAAAAGATTGATGGCGTCGCCCCGCTTCCACGCTCCTCCCATACCATCAACATCATCGGTGGCACCGCCTACATCTTCGGAGGTGAAATAAACCCTCGTGAGCCTGTCGATAACTCCATGCACATCGTTGCCCTCCCATACAGCGGAGCCTCTGCAGATTACTACTCTGTTCCTGCTCGCCCTGTGGAAACCACTGAGGCGGTAACGGAGAAAGCTTCTCGTTCGATTCCCGACCTCCTTTCGGATGATGAAGGTTCCGCCAAGTCTGATGATGAGTCTGACGATGAGTCCGATGAATCTACTAAGCTTGCCGATATCCCGCTCAGCGAAGCTTCATCTCCCCGCAAGCTGACTGCAGCTGACAAGGGTAAATCTCCCCAGCTCCGCCCCACCATTGGCAATGTTCCTAGTCCCCGCGTTGGACATGCCTCCGCTGTTATCGGAAACCGCATTTTCATGTTTGGTGGTCGCGGTGGTCCTGATATGACACCCCTGGATGAAGATGGCCGCGTCTGGGTCTTTGATAGCCGTAGCCAGCGCTGGTCTTTCCTTGACCCTGTCTCGCCTGTCCCCGGTAGTGGCATCATCCCGAAGCCCGAGCCTAGAAGTTACCATGTTGCTGCCGCGTCGGATACCCCCAAGGATTTCAAGCCCTTGGGACCTAAGCGCACCAAGACATGGGCCGAGTGGGCGGCCGGCGATAGTGCCGAAGTGGGTACCCCGCAAAGCCCGATTGTCGGGAACATTGCTGAGAAAGCCAAGGATGTTGATGAAGATGGTTACGGTACCTTTATCATCCACGGCGGATGTCTAGCTAAAGCGGGACAGCGGGCGAATGATATCTGGTCTTTTGATGTGCGCAGTTGCATCTGGCAGCAACTCCCGGAAGCTCCAGGGGCTCCCAGAGGTGGTGCAGCGATGTGTATTAGTGGTAGCAGATTGTTCAGATTCGGAGGATACGATGGAAAGGGCGAGGTTGGCGGAAGAATTGATATTTTGGAGTTGGGGGAGAACACTAGTGGTTTGGAACCCACCATAGAAGCCCGGGGCGAATGGTTGACCCTTGAACAGCCCAAGAATGCTAACGGCAGAGCACTCATCACCAACCCGTGGCCCAAGCCCCGCAGTGTTGCCAAGATGGTTCCTCTGGTCCAAGCCGGTAAGCCCGTAATCGCGCTGTTTATGGGTGAAGGCGAGGCGAGTACTATGGGCCACTCCGGCGCTGGCAAATTCTTTGATGATGTGTGGATCATGCAGGTTCCATCAAGATCGGCAACGGCTGTTACAGAAGCAAGGTGGGCGCAAGTGCATACACACCCTCACGATGACGATGAGTCGACTGAGCTACCAAGAGCAAGAGGCTGGATGGATGCAGCGACTATGACGGAGATTGAAGATAATGCCGTGGTAATGTGGGGTGGTTTGGGTGGTGATAACATGCGTCTTGGTGACGGTTGGATCTTCCGGTTGGAGTAAACATAGCCAGTATATATCTGAATTCGGATTTCATTATGTTACTCTTAGCTACACTTTTTTACTTAGTTATCTTGCTCATTTTGGCCTAGCCACTTATATTTAAAAGTATCACAATTTAAACACCAAAATTGATTTATATTTACTTATACAAAGGTCTGACTGTTCTGGTTTCTAATGTTCGTTATGTCTTCGTTATGTCTGTAACTGTGCTCCAATTCTAGTGGCTGTCATTCTGGACTAGTGTACTGCCAAGCTGGGCATTCTGTTTGCATTCTGGGGATCATGCCATCTGTGTGAATCTGGGAAAATATCCGGTGCTGGTAACCGTCTGAAAGAGCAAGCCCGCTTTCAAAACCTGCAACTACTAGCTACTGGCCAACCATCACACCTTACAGGTCGGCACGGCACGTCTCAGTGCCCCACGGCTCTGAGGTCAGGTTAGTCAGACCAGCCGAGTTCTCGCATGTTTTCCGGCCCGAGTTCTGGGGTCCTGGGGCCGGCGGCTTGGCATTGGGGTTGGAGGCTGTAGTCTTTAGTCCGTCGAGGACCTTGACCATCGTCTCGGGAGTCAGATCCTCGTAGTACTCGTCGTTGATCTGGACCATGGGGGCGTTGACACAAGCACCGAGGCACTCGACCTCGATGAACGTGAAAAGACCATCGGCAGTAGTATCGCCTTCCTCAATGCCGAGATGCTCCTTGATAGCCTTGACAATCTTATCACTGCCGCAACCACCAAGCTTACATGGCGTCTATATATTGTCAGTATCATGGGACGTAGACAGCTCGAACAAAAAAGAAGACTTACCGTCGTGCAAGCCTGAACAAAGAATTTCCCCACAGGCGTGCGGTTGTACATGGTGTAAAACGACGCAACTTCATACACACGGCTCGGGGGCATTTCGCACAGTCGCGCAACTTCGTTCATGACACTAATGCTGGTGAATCCAGCCTGGCGCTGACCGAGATCAAGAAGGGGCATGACAGCGGCCTTTTTATACTGAGGAGGGTACTTTTTGAAGATCTCCTCAATAACTTTTTCATTTTCCTTGCTGAACTTGAATGGAATATCGGGGTTGTTCTCGGGGGTGTTGCGGTGCTATATGGATGATATCATTAGCTGTGTTCTTTTTGATTGTCTGCCATAAGCTAGCCATTGCCCGGTCATTGTTGCAGGAAAGGTTCGGCCTAGCACATCCTGAGCCAGATATAGAAGTCGGGTATAAGTGGTTCTCCCCGGACTAGAGATGGGGCTACCCCAGACCGGACCCTCCTCTATCAATCCTTCCATCTCAAAGTGCCGGCTCATTCCCGTAGTTGTAAATCCGGCCTGGTAGGAGTACTTTGAGATAATACATACCACACTGAGGGTATGACTAGCACGAGTCACTACGGCGCTCAGAACTTGAGGTCTCGCAACGATAGAAATCGGGCGCATGGCGATGCGCGCCAGCGGGGTTAATCTGGAAGCCATTGGAAGTTGATTTTGAGCCAATTGGTTTGCCAAAAGTGACGTATAGAAGGGATTTTCTATTCACAGTGGCAGGGAACGGTGATTGAGAGGGTTATAAACGATTGAGACAGGTGACTGGTCCACCTTGTTGCTACAATAGTCCGCCACAACTATCATGAGATTATCTGCCCGAGTAATTAATCGCAACTCAATTGGCTAACCTAGGTATGTGTCTGGCTAATCATCGGCTATTAGTCAAAGGGTTGCAGGATTAAGTGCAGTAAATTGTCAGGGTGGGATAACCCCAGATTTTCCGTCATTTTTAGGGTTGTATAAGCCCACAGAAGTAGGGTTTATTTTTGAAAGGCATTAAAGCCACCAAGCATACATATACTCCATTGTCAAATCTTCAATGTACCAATAATTTTCATTTAGCCTCTTCATAACATCATGGATCTTTAAATCACCCAATATATGGCTTCACGCAGCAAATACAATTGGCCACATATCCAATCAATGGCGAAAATCACGATCTTCATTGTAGAGTCTCACCCTAGATGAAGCTATCTACAGACTAGCATATCCAGCTCCACTGCCTTCACCTCCCTTAACCTGATAGCCAAGTCCTTTGACTCACCGAAAACCACGCATTAAGATTCTCACCCAAGGTGCCGGAGCCGCCCCTACCAAACAACTATCAAACAACAGTGGTTCAAAATTGTTGATGCCGTTGCACCGTGTATTCCCCGCCATTTCCACCCCACAAGTGGCCACAAGTGGGCTGTACCAGTCCATCGCAATAGAAAGCCAAATTAGGACATGTTAGGGGAGTCGGATGACATCGCGTGACCTGGGGGCCCGGGCTATTTGTGTTGTGTTTCTAATGGAGGCTTGGCGATGGTTATGAATGGAGATACCAGTCAAGGTCAGAAACGGCGGGGACTAAACATTGAGTGGGCCTTAGACGAGGTAAGTTTCTGTAAAGGAAACTTGGCATATTCCGCATTTAGATCATGACGTCTCTTTTCGATGTCGTGATGCATGCGAGGTGGAGAGCCAGGTTTCTAGCAAGGCCAGCAACCCAGGTGATGCTATTAGCTGTTTTGAATAGGTGATAATGCGAGATGCGGAGTGAGTCAATTTCTACATAACATGCTTTTGATCTACAGGATGCCACAGTTCCCATACGCAGAAGATACACAAGGGCCAAAAGAACATCGACAGAACACTACCATCATAGTAGTTGTTGTGATGCTTCTCAATGTTGTGATGCATAATCACGCGAGTTGTGCTTGCTTCTGCAACACAGAGGCGCAATAAACATTCGCAAACCCCGCCATCTACACAATCCTTCAGATAACACCCAAACATGTCCCCTCATCGCTAGCCGTAATGATTGCCACCCCCTACGTACACCAATAATCCATCCGTGTTCACCCGTCGGTTCGTTCCTGCTTTGGAATCCGACTATCACCAACTGTAACACTAACGTGGTCAAGTGTGAGTGGAACCCGCTACGATTACCGACATCAAGTATATCCCAATATCTCTGGGCAGTAAATTCAGGACTCCGCTGTGAAGGCAACGGTAGATAGTATGGCGTAACCGTTTCACGCAGGGCCATGGGTGAATTACATTCCACGAGATCGTGAAGAGAGAAGCTGAGGTTTCCCCATGTTTGTGGTTTGCCATTTGGCTATCGTAGGTCCTAGCAAAGTCCTAGCGAGCCAGGCATGACAACTAAGGCTTGCCCATAGCTTCATTCCACCTGCTGTCAACTTGAAGCGAATGACACAAGGGCGTTAACGGCAAGTGATTTAAGTTAACAGCAAGTTCAATGGCAAGCAATAATCCGCTTTATACCCCGCATATTCCAGCGGGTTCTAGCATGTCCTGGCTTGGTCTCGTGCTCCAATTTACAAGACATGCACACGCTATTGTCCCTTGGAAGTCTCCGATACATGAAACCAATATCCTTAATGGCATGTCTATCCAAATCCGTCCGCAACTATCCTCCATGATACGGCCACCTGACCCCAACCAACCGCCAGGGAACAAGTATTTCATTGCCAAATCCCCCCTTTGGACAAAGTGCCCTGAACCGACAAAGTCTCCAGACTAGATCCGCGATCCCAACAAACGGATGCGATGGATGGTTCCTCCGTATCAACTAGATACGATGTACTATGCGGGTCAAACAATGACACAAGATGTCGCGAGTGTCGACTGATATCGTGATGCCTCAAAGCGATAACAGCGCCTGTTGAATCCAGTCTTTGCCGTCATTTGACGGTATTAGGGGCGAACTATTCTGTCGCCTTCAGAACCGGCGACATCGCTACCGAATTTGAGCAGGCAAGCACATCACGATGGGGACAGATCACAAAACTATGATGCAAGGCAGTAGTAGGTAACGGACGCATGGGTCTTTGATACCATCTTTAAAGAATGTGAGATAGCATTTCTGGTGATAGATACGGGAAAGATGCTCGAATATGGATAGAGGGCTGCTCCGCAATTCGGAGGCGATGGTGGCATAGTGACATGATGACATGTGCTTTGGTGGAAGCCCTTGTGGTAGTGATGGTGGTTATCTTGAACTACCGTATCCGGAGAGGTTTAGATAACATGGCCTGGATCCTTACTATGGGGCGTTCGGGCTTCCATCAGCCTCGTTGTGTGATAGTGATGCTGTAGCTATTGATGTCCAGGACCATTGTATTATCGCCACTGTCAAATTGAACAACTGTCTTCTTTATCGTTTATCCTCTATCCTGTATCCGGAAAATCGCAAATGGGGCGAAGCATGACAGAATCCAGGAGAATGCGTGAATGGGGGGCCAGCCCATCCGATCGCCAATTGCCTATGAAACATCATTAAGGCAATCGACTTCTCCCAAAACCCAGCAAGCAAGTAGTCACGAGGCCAAGGTGACGCAATGTGCGCTGAAGTTCGCTTGAAACTGGAGGTAAATGTCAGTATCCGCTACAGAGCAATGCCCCGAAATCCCCACTAAACTCCAAGTACTCGTGACCTATGACTAAGACGTCGTAGTGGCTTGGACCATCTGTAATGCAGTCCCAACAATTTAGCCTCAGGGAGGTGCGCAGATGGCTAAAGCCTGAAATCGACCGGTTACAGAAGCTCTCTTAGGAAAAGGCCAAAAGTACTAGTCAAGGGCGCTTGCATGATTGGTGTAGCAATTGATAGGCCAAAATAAAATATTGTTATTATCTGATTAAATCGAGAATAATCTACAACTTCACTTACATACACATCCATATTATGACGAGGGTCATAGAGACAGATAGACAGATAGACACCGAGAAATTACTCCTTTCGGTCTCCAGCTGCTCTATTACTGAGTAAACAAACCGATAAGGCTCATGAACAAATGCACTGATTAATCGTCCATTAATAAATTAGCCAAAATAAGATACTCTCTCCACGGCTGCCTCTACACACACATTTGGCTTGCATAACCCACCAAGAAGAGGGGTATCATGTCCATTTCCGTGCTTAATGAATTGTCACAACCAGGAACCAACCGTCCAGCCCATCGTTTCACACCCAACCCACTGCAGGAGCCTGATTTCCTCACTTGGTCAGATGCCAACTAGTTCTAGCGCAGACATTCATCTCGGGCAGCGTCAGTCCATGGTCGGATGACTAGTTTGCCAGCGTCGTTGCCTTCAATATATAATGTCTGGCTTTCCCCTCATATTCTGGTTCTTGACCTTCTTTTTCATCATCACTCAACCATATCTCTGTACTCACATTTTGTCATAAACACTCGTCTTTCTTCGTTCTTCTTTTCCTTCGTCTTGTCACCTTGTCGTTGCCTCTTTACGCACATTCTTCTTCTTGTACTTTGCCATCTTCTTTGCCTAACGAATTTCACGAATACTTTGCGCCTCTTTAAAGTTTAACGTATTTTCTTATTGTTTTCACTGTATTTTCACGGATAGCACATTGACTTGTCCTATCTTCTCCCCATCTTAAATCTATCATCAGCAAACCCCCAACCAAACCGTCAATAGTATGTTCCCCACTATCTTCCACATATGGTTTATCATCCTTATCGTCTAAGTCCAAATCCACTGACTCCACTTTCCCTTTTCGCAGTGACTCGTACCCACAAGGATAACACCGACCTCGCTGCCGGCGCTCCCGCTCGCGTGCCCAAGTTCTTTGGCAAGCACGGCTTCAGCCACACGGATCCCAAGTCCACCAAGAAGAATGGCAACGGCAAAGCCAACTGGGGTGAGCTTGGCACCGATGACATCCTTGAGGACGAGTTCAACTTTGCTCGGCAGCGCCGTCGCTCCAACTCGAACTCGTTTTCGGCCCCGGTACGGAACTTCAAGACAAAGTTTGACGTCAATGAGCCGGACCCGGTTTTCGAGGAGGATATCCACGGGGTCAGTGATGACGAATTAAAGCGGGAGGTTGAGGAGAGCGCTAGCAATGCTTCTTCGGAGTAATGGGTTTTGAGCGTTTATCTTTTTCTTTTTTCGGATCCGGACGGGTTTGGATTTTACGGCACCTCATGACTGGTTCTCTTGCTGGATTTGGCTTATTGTGTTTTTTATCTTCACTTACTACTACACCTTTTTTTTAATGTGCTTTGACTGTCTCTTCACTAGCCACTGTGTGGGCATGAGGAGAGAGTTGGGCCAACAAATTTATATGTTACGATTTTGATGCTTGGTTCAGGCGGGGCGAGGGCAGTTCTGGGATGACTAGTTTTGGTTTTCGGCATTTGATTTGTCAGAGGTCGTTCGTTTCTTTTGCATTTGACTGGTTCTTCGAGCCGTCATTAGTTAGACTGCTTAATATCAAGCATTTGTACCAACAGTAACCTAAAGATCTCGAAATACTTGTGATATATAAGTCTATAATGTCTTGATGTCTTGTTACGTGCGACATGCTCGGTTAATCATAACTTGCTAGAGCTCACCTGCCACTTAGTGTGACAACCATGGGCTTCTAGTGCCGCTCGCTCATGTACCACATCCCTCCCAGGCTATAAAGAGAAACCCCACTCGTGACACCCATCCCTTCTCCCCCTTTTCCCTTCTCCCCACAGCGCTCAATAGCCAATACCCAATCACCCCGGAGACTCCATCCCGTACCCCGAACTCCACCCACCCACCGCCTTTCAAGTCTCCCGCCCGCCCCCCATCCGGCGGTGAACCCACCCCCCATCACCATGTTCTTCTTCCCATTTCTCTTAGTGAACCCCTACTTAATTGCCGCCGTAGGATCCCCATCTGCATCCATTCAATGTACAAGTGCTCTGACCTTTGCATTCTCCGCAAATCCCCCGAGCACATCCCCAATACCGTATGAAAAGCCCCATGCGACGTCATATCCCCATTCCCATTGTCGGAGCACCGAGTGGATGCTACCAACTTTGCACACTTGTTAATAGTTGTTCAACATTGATACTGTGTGTATTTACCCGGGTTATGTTACCGCATGCGGATTGGTCGTTATTAGAGATGTCAGGTTGTTGTTGCTTGTTCTTGTTCTCTAACTAAACAGTACCCAATATATGCCATCGCCATGATTAGTGTTCATTCTATAGGCCATTATATGTATCAGAGTATATAGAATAATCCCCACTTTATTCCGCTTCACAAATCTCCATATTGTACCCCAACCCACAAGCAACATAGCGTTGATGCAATAACTTGCTCTTCATGTCCAGTGACATAATTCCCCGCATTCTGACCTCCAATATCGTGCGACCTTGGGTGGTCCGTGCATACAGTCCAACTCCAAATATAGTGGGGACATAAAGTTGCCAGGGATCCAGTGCAAGTTTCTCGTAGCCTTGCAGATATGCGACAGCCTTGTGTAATTTTTGGGAGCGCGTGTTGATGATACAGACAGAAAGCGACATCAATTTCTAGATTACTAGTCCCACCATTGTACAATTATTGCTTGATCTAGATACCCAAATTGTTTTTTTTGTTCTTTTTTTTTTATTTATAACTCCCATCGTTTTATATTACGTCCACACTGAATTCTTGATCCAAGAACGATCGAAATCCCTCTCACGACCATCCGTCAGCGTAGAAACCGCCAAAATGCCCATCACCAATACATACATAGAATCCCTCCCGTGTACGTCTCAAGTCCTCCATCTCCAATAAACTACCCCTTACTAACATCCGCCTCCCCCCAGACATCGATCCCGAACCCACTCCCGAAGCCCGCGCCGCCGCCGAAGCCCTCATAGCCTCCGAACTCTCTACAAATCCACCCACCTCCATCACCACTCACACCTCACTGCCCCCTCTCCTCCCCCGCACCCTGACCCCCCTCATGCTCTCTGAGCAAACCCGCCTCTCTGCCACTCCCCGCGTCCCCCTCTCCGCCATCGACCTCACCCGCTACGAATCCCCCACCACTCCTGCCGCCGACGCATCCGTAGAAGAGACCACTGCCGTTCTCCAGCGTGCGTACGCGGCGCACAGTTACATGAAATCGCGTGCTTCACATTTGTCTTTACTGTCAAGTCACGGTAAAAATGCTTGGCTAATTGGGAATTTCCATTTAGAAGGGGAGTTGAAGACGTTGGAAGTGGAGTTAGCGAGGGTGAAAAGGGAGGTAGATTTGTTGAGTTTGGCACGGAGTGGTGCACAGAAGGATGTGGAGGTGGAGATGAGGATGTTGGAGGAGGCGTGGAAGAAGGGGGTTGCGAGGGTTTTGGAGACTGAGGTGGCAACAGTGGGACTAAGGGAAGAGGTATTGGAGGAGATGAAGAAACAGAACGGTGTTGAGGCATAGATTAAGAACATCTTGTTTGGGCAAATATCAAGTTGGTATTGGCGTTTTTTTTTCTTTATGTACGGCGCTTGGTTTGGGGATGCCTTTCGTATAGATTCAAGTTCTAGTAATCATTACACATCAATAACTGAACGTGAAAATAGCTCCGGCGAGAGCCCTCTATATTCTCAATATCCAGATCACGAATAATATTAAAGAACTCAGATATAAAACAAACATATATTGAACATAAGAAATCGACGATAGCCCGAGAGTTGGACCGCACCACCATGTCCAAGGTCAAGATATAACAATCCTCAGAACGCCATCATATAATAAATGAATGCAAAACAAGCCAACAAAGCCCAGAGGAACAGTCGGTATAGACATGCACAGTCCAGAAATATATAGCAACTAGACTCACACATGCCAGCTATGAACGTCTGTATTCTAGACCAGTCCACACAAAACCAAAAAGCTAGCAAGTAATATGTAAAAACCAAGACAACGTGACAAAAAAGTGAAAATCAACAGAAAATGCAAATGAAAAGAAGTGTACCACACCAAGAGAACAGCATCGTCAACATGAGAGATGACATCCTGTTTCGGTCTAAACGGCGAGAACCCATATCCAAGGAAAACAAACACACAAATATAACAGTATCAACGAAAGAACCCAGAGAGCAAAAAATTTTGCGTCGCTCTCAATCCAGACTGTCTTTACAATCGGTTGGGATACATGAATAGGTCGAGAAAGGAAAGGTTGCAAAGAAAACCAGAGCGAAACACTCGTCTAAAAGAAAGGGGGGGAAAAATGACATAGAACAAAATAAGAAAAGATAAAAAAGACCGCATAGAAGAAGCGGACATGTCGAGACCGAAATGCCACTCCCGTGTGTGGGACGAAATAATGCCACAACAAGTGCGATGCGGCTTTTAAAAGGACGTAGCAAGCATCAAAAGATGTAGAATGAGAAGACGTAACATGCAAGTATGGATGGTAAGAGTCAAGAGTAGATCACAAGTCTCTACCTACTACCTCTACCTCGTTTCTGATCATGACCATCAAAGGCATTAGATGGCTCAGAAAAGAAGTCAATTCCAAAGGGCGTCTTGCGACGACGCCTTATTGTTTCTAAATGCGGTTGATCCTCCATGCGGTCGTCAGACCTATCACTCATATGCTCATCCTCATCATGCTCCAAAACTTGGTGCAGGTGGGAATGACTCATGAGGGCACTCATAGACTGCGACCGCGCATGATTTGGTACCAACGACTCATGAGGTAGTGGCGGCGTACTGAACCGCCGATCTCCGGACACAGTAATCGTAGGGTGCAAATTATGGGATGAAGGGACCGCATTCGCGATTCAATGCTTTTGGAGGGGATCCATCTCCTCGACACCAGTCTCGATGCCAACGTACTGGGTGCGACGCATAATACCCTCGACGGGACCAAGTAGACGCTGGAAGGCTTGCTTTCCCAAGGTGACAAGCTTAACATCAGTAGCAGCAACCACAGTGGCTGCCCGGGGAGCATCATTCAATAGAGCAAGCTCGCCGAAGAACTCCCCCTTGCTGTAGTGCTTAACAATCTGATTATCCTTAATAGCATTGGCCTCGCCTGACTCAACAATGTAGAAGTTCTCGCCGTTCTCGCCCTCAGAAATAATAGTTTCGCCAGCAGAGTACTTGGCCTGTTCCAGAGCATCAGCAATCTTGGACCGCTCATATGAAGTCAAAGGAGCCAGGAGCGGGACCTCGCCAAGGAAGGCCTCGTACATGCGACGCTTGCTAAACGTGGAGTCCAACAGAATGCGGCGGAAGGTAACACGGTCGAGAGCCCAAACGGTGCAGCCAGGAACAGTCGACACAACAGTAGCAGCGCGAGGAGCGTTGTACATCAGAGCCAATTCACCAAAGGAACCGCCAGCGCTAATCTCAGCAACGCGAGCGCCAAGGCCGTTGGCACCAGGCTGAACAGATCCGGAACTGTTGACGTATACTGCAAAAGTACCCTTCTCGACAATGTAGAAGTAATCGCCAGAGTCACCCTGAATGATAATCTATATTATTTGGCAAGTTAGCAGTCTGTTATGTAATTCTTATTGTAACAGGTAATGCGACATACCTTAATGTCCTTGGCGGGGATAGACTTCTCTGACATGGCACCAAGAACAAGAGAGTTCTGCTCGTCATCAAGAGACTTGAAAAGGAAGTTGTTGCTCATAGCCTTCTTGAGGCGCTCCAGTTGCTCGGGAGTCTTACGAACAAACGGAGGAGTCCAGTCATCAGTGTCGGCACTGGGCTTGAGCGACTCAGCAGAGACAGAGGTTCTGCGGTTCAGATTGAACTGGGAGGGCATTCCAGAGACAAGGTGGCTCTGAGGTTCAAAGCTGCCGAATGGAGAGCCGTTGTTGCTGTTGCTGAAGCCGTTGAATGAGCGAGCAGTACCAGAAGTGGGGGCCTCGATATGGTCGTCCTCCTCTTCAATCATGTGCATAGCATTATCGCTACCAGTGAAGGAGCCGGGGTTGAACTGGATTCCACCAACCTCAAGGTTGGGGTTGCCGGCGGAGGCAAACGGATCGGTGAAGCCACCGTTATTGTTGTTGTTCATTCTGAACGAGGCGAAAGAATCAAACGACTCGGAGAGCTTATCAGGGGTTCCAGATCTGGGAGAGTTGCGCGCGGAGAGAGAACGGACAGTAGCACGTTCGGCAGCAAGGCGAGCAGTAAAGAAGTCGGCACAGAACTGGACAATGTCAGTTGGGTTCGAAACAGCAAATTGTTGCTCCAGAGCCTGGATTTCTCGGCGGTAAGCTTCGGGTAGAATCATGGAGGGCGAGAGGTTAGAAGGGGCGGCACGAATGCGCTGCATGGTGACGAGTTGTGAGGTTGTCGGGGGGGTGGGGGCAAATGGCTGTCAAGCTGTCTGTCTAGTGGACAATTTGGAGTGATTGCACGAGTATGGGCGCGCGCAACAGTTAACGGATGTGAAGGAATAAGACACTGAACAATCGTTACAGGCTTTGGGGCTACCAAATGTTGCACTGTCTTGTGGACGAAGCGTCACAAGGAGCAAGCTTCTGGGTGCTTCTTTGCAGTGGAGGGCACAAGTAGGAGCAGGGGTGGGGAGACAAGTGCAGCGAGATGCAACAGTAATGCACGCAAGTTGCAGAATAGGAATAACCAAGGAGCAGCTGCGTCTGTACGTTGATCGCTTGTAGCCTTCGACGGGTGAATGCTTCCAACAGATATCTGTGGTTGTTTTGAGGGTCTAGAATACGCGTGCTTTGGCGACAAGTTTCTAGAAGAAAAAAACTGGATGGGCAAGCGGTACTTGATGCAGGAAGGAGGCAGATATTATGTATGGTATGTGTGCTTGGGTGGCTTGAAATATGGCAGATGGATTCGTGAGGCGAATATGGTGGGCAGTTGTGCTTGCAGGCGTGTATTTCTTATGCTAAATAGCAAAAATTGAAGAACTTAAAAGGCAACAGGGTAACGAGAGGCAAGAGATGCAGTACGACGACACAGAACAAAGCAAAGTAGCCGAGGCGACGATTCTCTAGGAAACAATACCAACAAACGAGTGAACGTGGATATCGATGCAAGAAGAAAAGGAAGAAGACAAGAAAGCAAAGCAGGCTAGAATAGCGACCGAGGTGTAGTAATAATAACAGAAGAAGTCCCAGGTTTTGAGAACGAGGGAGGGTGAGGGTGACAGACCACGACGGAGAGAGTAGAACCCAACACAAAAGCCCAAATGACTAGGTGAACAGAGGAAAACACGACCAGACGTGGACACACAGGCGTCGTGGACAGGGGGTAGGGTGATGATTAGAGGTGGTAAAAGCGGGAGTTTATGGGATCTGAGTATGGGATGGGCTGGCAAAAGCTGGATGGCCAAGTCAGGGATATCCGAATTCCTGGCCAAGAGGCTAATAGACTAAATCCGGGAGTCAAGAGAAAGCCGGGGTTTATATTAATTCGCAATGGCAAAAGGAAATGATGTGTAGAACGGGATATGTGGGCGTATGATGCTTAAGTTCATATAGCAAAAATGATATTTCTTTGACAGAAATTCTTTTAAGTTTGTCAATGAGCTTTGAAACGGGAACCAAGGAACTACTTGTACCCGGAACGTCCATCAAGGGAGTGAGGGTTGCAGAAGAGAGGTGTGTGGAACCAATGCAAGTCCACACACCATCATGAAATCCTCGACTTATGTGTGAGGTTCTAGACAGGAGGAGGCCATGTAAGGAAGTACAAGATAGGTGACCAGTTGTCCGCAACAGCGTCAATGAGGGCAAATATGTTTGCGCGTTGTTTGTTCTCTTTACTGTTGTCTATGCGTCGGTACTAGCGTTTACTATGTTTACCAAGCAGACATATATAATAGCCCCGTTGTCTCTCCGTCCACCCATTAATTGCACAAAGTGACCATGGCGGGATTCCAGGTACATGCAATATACACGCCAGAGATACCAGGAGAAGAGGGGTGGATCAATCCCCAAGCACGGCTTCCGGTGTGTAGGCAGGGACAATAAATTTAGGTAAAAAGGGGGTGTGAAAAAGAGCTCATCCCGTACTAGTGTGCTTCCTAAGCAAGTTCTTGGTACCTCATCCAATCTACCATTGCTCTGGTCCTCCTATACAGTTGCTAGCAGGTTCATCGTTTCGCATGTCACTGACAACCACTGAGGCGCTGGTGAGGCAAATGCGCATGATATGCGGTCAAGCAACAGTATGTGTGGCGTGTCTGCAACAAGTCGCTCAACTGGGAGAAGATGCGAGACAACTTTGGCCACAAGAGCATCGATTCATGGGCAACATCGAACATGCTTCCGAATCAGACAAATCAACCGGGACAGGGCGTGGCGACAGACAACCTACAGCGGCCAATGGCGCTCAGAATGTCATAGATCGTGCATTGGCCACTAAGGCACAAAGAAGCATTTGACGGACTAGCCTAACACAAGGTACAGACCAAGGCGACAAGATAATAAGCCAGGGCTTAGGACGAATACATGCTTACACGCGCCGAATGCCAAAGCTCCAGGGCATTACACCGTGACCTTGTTACAGTGCGTTGTGTTTTGTCAGGTCCCTGGGTAATGGATTGACGCTAGAGTTCCAAAGATTCCACGGCTCCCACGAAGAACATCGGGTACCCGTTGTATCGAATCGATGCACGCCACGAAGACTAGCCAAATTGCGCAGTGGAGAAGAAAAAGAAATAACTGGTTATCCTGTCTATATTGTGGCAAACATTTGAACTTCCAAATGGCCAAGCGAGGGGTGTTATCCGTATTGACAAACAGATGAATAGTTCAACAGCCAAGTTGATTATTGGTTAAGGGCGAATTGTTGGTGATGTTGCCGGAGATGGCGATACCGACAAGGGTGAATATACCAAGGCTTACCTTGTTTGTTAATGCTATGCAATTGACTAAGTCTAGTAGATGGCAGAGAGCTGAGTCGCTGGCCAAGTATAGTTGATATTGTACTTAGGATATTCCAATATTTGGCTTTGAGTAACTTATTGATGGAATTTGCGACAAGATCAATTCACAAAAGAAAAGGGTGGGATTGGTTCGGTGAGGTATCAGTCTGTTAAGGACGGGGCTGACGATGTTGCTTGATTGGCTAAAGAAAGTAATGAAGACAAAAGGTTAGTCGTATGGAAGATGATGCAAGGGATTACTGTTCCCACTTGTTCATGATGCACACTATGAGTTGATGTCCAGAATGGCTTGGATTCGTGTGGGTTAGATGGATGAATATATAAATGGTGACACTTCAATTTCTTTCCAGAAATTTCAGTTGGGGGATTCCGAGCATCCTTAATAGAGATATAGTTCCCTTTTGGATGATCAACATCTTGTTGCGACAAGAAGAAGCTCACTATGATGATGTTTCCATCCAAGCTCGCAGCTGATGTGCAACCCCAACTTGGTGTCGACCCGTCCCAATGGAAACATAGCACAATTTAATGCACTAACGCATAACATGATGCCCAAATAAAATGCCCAAGCCCACACCTAATGCTGCACCTGTGTCCACTAATTAAAGTAGAAGTCCTGGATTGATAGACGAATCACTTGATTGATCCACCTGAGCTTTCCAGCTAGCCAGTATCTCCCCATCATTGTCATCTTGTCGGAAAAGACCCAGTCGGAGCAAGCAGGTCAGACAGGCGAATGTAATGGATGGGTGACAAGCACAGGGTATGAAGCAAGGGGCCAAATGTGGTGAGTCGAGAGTCTAGAGTTACATGAGGCCCATCTGTAATGGAGGGGAAGGCCGAAGGAGAGAGGTATTTTGATGGAGGGAGCAACGCACAAACCTGAAATGGCATGTAGCAGCAAGATAATACTGGCGATCGCAAGGAAACACAGCTCAGAATTACTCTGAGTTTGGGGCGACTGAATGGATCAAATTGTGTGTTTTATGGCGATTCAAAATGTTCTGTCGATTTTAAATAAATTGGCGATTGATTAGCGATATAATTTAACGTGTCAGCAAAAGTGTCAAGGAAGAAATGGAAGATCATTTTCAAGGGCGATGTTCGATGGTTTTGTTTCTTCGCATCTTCCAATAATTGCTCTGTGTTCTAGTCATCCGGATCCGGATGCGGTCATTTGCCCTCGCATTCAACTTGGAAGTTCTAGTTTGTAAATAGAGTTAAGCAAGCCAATTAGTAAATTGAACTAGCCAACACGCAGGTGATGAGATCGGGATATCATACCGGCCTCCATAACTATTTGACCATTTATTAACTAAATTATGTACTGATAGTTATGGCCAGTATGAAGGTCTCCCACTGACTGCTTTCGGCGTCAACGCATTCCAATTGGGCCCATCAGGCTGTATAGAATGTTTCTAGAAGGCAGTTGTCCGCACTTGATCATGTGGCTCGTGCATGAACAGTGCCGAGTACAATCAAGGGTTTATTACGCTATTTTATTAACCCTAGCTCTGATCATGTGCAACACGCATGCTTTGATCATTAAGTGAAACTAATGAAACTAGTTGGCTTAAGAATTGACATAAATATTGATTGGAACTGGTGGACACACACGAACAGCCTGATACTGTCGGGCACTCCGCGTACACCCAATGTACCAAAGTTACCAAAGCATTAATATGTTGTCATATGGGGCTTGTCATCGAAGTAGTGATCCAGCAAACAAGACCTGTATGTTTCCTGCCGTGGAATGAGCCTATTATTACAAATCACAAAATATCGGTGATAAGTTACAATCACACACAGCTTCTAAACATCTGCTGTTGGTAGCTATAAAAATCAACATTCAGCACCAATATCCAATGACGCGCTGGATGCCGATCATTTCCTATAAGAGCATAATCTCCTCACATTATATTTATTCTTTCCCCCCTTCGATCGGTCTTCCAATCACTTGGCCACTTTGCTTAGGAGAGCCACTTGTAATTAGGTCACGGGATAACCATGAGATATTCTCTTGCCTGTCACTCGCCTGTGTCTAAGCGTCCTTTTGCTTTCATCACTGATGAGGATCCGAGACTAACATTTTCAAAGATGAAAATCACAAGCGAAATCTTCAAACAAATCCAAATATATTAATTTTAAATAAATATATATATTGAATACCGTGATAATCAATCAGAACCACCTTCCCAAACCAAAATTGCTACATGGCTTCTTTACTCTCCCCTCGCTCCAAAACTAGAGATCCCAATCTCATAATCCTTACCTTCATCCCCCTTGGCGAAATTACCAAAGACGCCGCCAGTTCTTCCACCCGACGCCAACAGCCTGCAACCACTTTAACCTTCTTTGCCCACCGCCGTCGTCTCTCGCGTGCGCAACCTCCCCTCCACACGAATTTCTACCTGAAGCTAAGAAAACAACGTTCCTCGTGATCAACATACAGCGGACTTCCGACAACAGCATGATGTACAGTACCATAATTTGAACCATAAGCTGGTGTTATACTTGCAGCCAAGAAATACATATATTCCTTGCCAATAGTAAATACAACTCGTGATACCCCAAATAATTTCGCCTTCCACATCACAACAATTCACACCCCGAATCAATGTACTTCCCAAAGTCCCTAGCCCCCTTGTCCTAACATTTATGTCTGTCAACTCACCCATCATCTGATCTCCCAAAATCCCCAACAAAGACCACTATCCTCACACAGACCTTTGTCCATCACGACATCGCAAACCCTACACCCAAAGTTGATCTGTCTCCCTAGCCATTTATCTCTACATTCATGTACTAGTTTGTCAGACACCCCACCCCCGTGCATAAACTCCATTTCCTCATCCCACAAACTGCATAAACACTCTGTAATTACTTATGGCCAAAAATATCTGGTGATTCCCGTGTTGTGGTTCGCTGTTGGTGCCCACCCTGCCTGCTTCGTGTTATCGTGTCCATGCGCTCGGGTTTAGGTTTCTTGGTCAGCCATTAAGGATAAGAGCAAGACAATGTCATTGTTGTTGTAGGATTGGGAGTTTGAACGATTAGTAGGTTGAGAAGGTAAAGTGGAGACGCCTCCATTGTTTTCATGGACATCTCACAGGATGAGATCTAGTTTAGTTTGACAATAATATCTAATTGTTCGCTCATATTAAAACAAAATAAGAGATAATCTATCCGCACATCCTCTCCTGAATATCTCGTTCGGAGTCTCTTACAACATCCTCCTTCGCCTCAGGAAATTTAGACTTCAATATTGATACCTCTGGGGCAAATGATCTCTTAGCCAATGATATACTCAAGCCATCCTTTCGCGCTCCGCCTAGTAGTAAAGTATTCGATATCATACTGGAAGCCATCATTTGAAATTCAAAAGTCCAACCCTCCGGCCCAGCCACTTCCGGACTTGCTATAGATATAGTCGGTTCCCTAGACGACTGTCGGCATGTGATTTGACTATCAGAGGGGTTCTTGACCACTACTCGGCCCTTTCCCCGCCCATTTTCCTCACCAGAGTCTGAGCTGACTGATGATTTCGAGCTATTGATATTAACTTGGGAATCTGAGAACACAGGACTCCCAAGAGAGCTCATGGTTGATGCCGAAGAGCGTTGAGCTATGGGTACCAGTGGTAATTTTTGGGGTGAGTGGTGTCTTAGATTTATCTGATGATCACCCGACTTTACTTGGTTGATATCTTTACTGGATTCACTCGACTCCCCATTGTCAGCCCAAGCTTCCTCCCCTCTCCAAGACTTTTTCCATTTTTTGGGTGAAGGCCTACTCAAATCTTTTCGAGGACTGATATCTCTAGACTTGGATATATATATGGGCGACTGATCCACATGATAGTCTATCTTCCCATTAGACTTCTTATGTATATATGTTTCAGGACTTGAATCTTGTGCTCCCATAACCGATTTGTCATCTTGGGCTGCCAAGGAAGCACCCCTTTCTACCTGGCACCGGAGAGCAGCGGCATCCTTCTTTTTCCTGGATTTGGATTTCTTGGGTGTTCCAAGGATAGGATGGCCTTGGGAACCGGGAGACTCTGACTTGACCTTCCGAGAACTTGGAGATTTTGACATCGTATTTTGGGAACCGAGTGATTTGGGTTTTGTCATCTGAAAGCCGGGAGGGTTGGTCTGGTGATTCCATGGTTTAGTCGGAGACAGTTTACAATGCGCCGGAGAGCTGGGCTCATTGATATCTCTTAGCAGATGATATGAAACCTCTTCTCCAAGAAAAGTTCTTTTCGTAGTCCTGATTAGTCCACTATCGATTTTCGGAAACATATCATGGATAGGTTTGGTGGGCGGCTTCCATTCCTGTGCAGATGAACCAGGAAGTTCGACCCACATGAATTTAATCGGACCAAGAACGGTATCAGGAGAGTCTTTGGTCCCAAATTCCTGGCCAGCTATGTTAAGCTCTACATTACTAACACCGGGACTAATAGCTGTTTCTCCTTGGCTTTTAGGGCTAGCCATCGTATAATCTTCCATCCTCAAGATACCTCTCGAAGTACTATTTGAAGAAGGCGCTATTATAGTCTGGCTTGAAGTATGTGATTTCAGAAGGCCTGGATTTTGGATTGATACTGAGATTGTTGGAGGCTGATCTGGCTGTTGATCTAAAGCAGGCGAGTTTTCCTTGATACACTAAATCGAACTCGCACCATTTGGAGAGTCACTTGGGTTATGGCCTCTCACCAACTGATATGGCTTTGAATTGGGTGGCCGGATGGTTTCAACCTCATAAGACGAGTCTTGAAGCAGGGCTTCTGGTGATGTACTTGCTTGTAGGAGTTCTACAGGGCCACTTGTGTCTTGATCATCTTTAATAGGGTGTGTTTCTTTAGTATTCAGAAGCTGGGCTGTCTCCTGGCTTTTTGAAATGTGTGTTGATGGCGGAGTCAACACAAGGGACTCTTCTGAACTATTAAGGATTTTTGAACCCTTGATCTCTAAGATGTCAATCACTTCTTGATGTTCAACCCGACAAGCCAATTCTTGTGCCCCACCAATCTGAGCCGGCTTTTGACAATCACGTACCGGGTCCCAATACCTACTAGCTAACGCAAAGTTCTCCATCTCGACTGCCCATGATGCACTTTTATCAATTGGAGCCTGAGGACATCTAGAGTTGGTGATAATTGATGTGTGTGATTGGTCTCCAGTCTTGCGTCTATCTTTTGGTTCAATTCTGTAGTGAGCGTCTGGGATTCCAGTAGTCTCCATGCCTTCGTGGGGAGTGACAGGTCCTTTATGTGATGGGTCAAGTGCCCCACCTTCATATGTTGTAGTTAAACCATTTACTCGACTTTCAGTTACAAGTTTAAAAGCTTCGCCAACCTGGGTATCAGCGTGAGCCGAAGCGTTGGAAGAGTGATGGAGTCCCAGTAAACTTTGCGCTGCTTCAGTATGACAATGAGATGGTATATCGGTCCTTTGTACTACTGATCTGACCAGTTTTGACAGCAAGTACCCCTCCTAATCATGGCACTTGATTTGGCCCCCAGTTTCTATAGCAGATGGTGCATTGGACGGATCTGATTGCGCACAACGCTCGAAATTATGGATTTGAAATCTTTCTGTCGGATTTATACTAGGTGACGCGCTGACTTTTGGTTGTCTAGAGTGACACGCCATAGGCATCTCACTATCGAGCGAATCGAATGTGATTACTTCATCCAAACGCCCTACAATGGATGAAGGCGTCTTTTTGTGTGATTTCGAATCGTCTTTTGATGGAAAGTTGAAATGCATCATGTGGGTCCAAGGGTGATCAGTGTGACAAGATTTGATGTCCTTCAGGTCCAGAGGAGATCGGTGAAGGAGCATAGGTAGAGACGGCCTAGTCGGCTGATGCTTCTGACCATTAGGTTCTAAACATTTTTGACGGGGCCTAAGACTAGGTGCAGCGTTTTGATCCACATATCTAAAAGGAGGATAGTTCTCTTCTGGTGTAGATGAATAGCGAGTATCTGGATAGGGTAGGTCATAAAATTCCACAGGGAAGATGTGTCGATTCTGATGGCGGTCCATATCATTTGGATTGGGTGATGCAGTGCAGCGGGGCTCAGGAGAATAATGACAGTGAAAGTTTGTAGGGCGATTGCTTAAAATGGAGATATCCGGATATATGGGTATCAAGCGAGAATGCCCATTGTGGGGTTGACATTGATCGATATCTGGATGACCCTAATAGCCAGAGAGGTCGATATCAGGGAGCCTGAAATCTTCAATATGAGTTGAGCTCTGTGTGTATGAAATATTGTTTACCGGACCCCATTGCTTAACCCAGGACTGGTCAATATCTTTCGGATTATGAACTCGACTGTATGGACAGGCTTCGATATGACCTCCCTTTAAGCAGCAATAATTGCAAACTTCCACCGGTTGTACGTCACATTGGGTCTTGGACCAAGAACGGCCAAGCACTTTCGTGCTGCGATACACCCCATCTTCCATGTGAGTTGTAAGTACTGTCGTCTCATACGCAATAGGGTTTCTGGAAGTAATGACTTCATCGCAAGGAAGGTTTTTCTTGGCATGTCGAAGGATATAAGGGAAACGGCGCTCAAAACGGCGGGACATTAAAGCTTTGGCAGATAGGCCCCGTTTTGAGTTGTTGAATGGTGAAATACAGTGAATATATAACATGCCGATGACCCTGATTGCAGAAATCGTCCAATGGCAGCCGAAATCCGGATTTGCCTGGATCAAACGGAATGCCCATAATTCGATGAAGCGTTCCCAGGAATCTGATTCTATTAGCATTGGAATATCAAACTGGTGGTTCAACTTTCTGACAAAGAGTTGTGTAAAGCGACAGCGGCTGATGCTCCCGTTCCGGCTGATGCTTCGTCCTTGATTCCGCGCTCGACGACTGGAACTTCGGCTCAAATGACTTGAGATCCTTAGGCTTTGGCTAAGTAATGGACCCCGAGTTCGACCCCTCCCACGGACGGGACTTTGACAGGGACTTATTGAGCGATCTAGCAACAGATTGCATCCACTCAGTGGTGGCTGTTTATCCTCAGGATATCCTCCCACAATCCAAGACCGCATGTGCCTCTCTGATGTCATTTCCGGACCGAACCAAAACCCCCGTTGTCTGTGCTTGGCGATTCGCGCATGATAAACAGGATCTTGAGTGTCTGGTGAACTAGGCTCTTGTTGGCTTGGGGCTGAATCAGGATGATGCCTGGGTTTTGGATAGAAAGTTCCATCAAATATGAACTTGGAATCAATTCCATCAGATAGGTTATTGAGTAGACTTTCAGGGAGATATCCTGACCTGACAATCAATGGCTGAATTCTGGGGTCTGCCATGACTCTATCAGTGTCGCCGTGAGACATATTGTGTATTGAAATCAGTAAGAGACCCAAGGTTTGTGTCTATTTGGTAAATATGGGTTAGCATATGAAATAATTAGATATACGTTCACCAGTATATACCTATATATGCACATAAAAACCAATGTTCTTCTAGAGCGTTCTGGATCTGTTGCTGTCTGTATCCTAGACAAACTGCAAATTATTGGCTTACAGCGTGAAGGTAAAATATCAAAGCAGGTAAATATATGATTGGTATAGTTGGGAAAGATAGATTATACAGGTACACGGCGATGCTGTAGTTAGAAAGAATAATTTTGGTTCTGTTATCAGATATACTCGTGATAGTTGTGCACCAAATCGATGCTTGGTCTTCTGATCAGAAAGACACTCCGATGATGCTGAAGGTTGCCCACTAGGGATTTGCCTTGAAAATTTACTACTGTGTTATTTCCTCTTTCATTGGGCATACTGTTGGCTGATAAACTAGTCATCTATTCCGCAAGGTAGTTTATAGTTGTGCAGTCACACATTGGTATGTTTATCATGTGAAGTTGAAGTTATTACCCTTTTGGTATAATCACGTGATGATACGATACCACAACTCTAGCTAAGCTAAAGGAAAGGGATTTGTCCCAGTTTGGAATATTGCAGTCGTAAATGGGGTTTAGTTGTAATATTTAGGTCATTATTCTAAATATATATGCCAGATACACAAGTCTGATAGTAGCACAATGAAACGGGTGTTCTTTGAAAACTGCCCTGGGTTGTGACTATACCATAGGGTTAATGTGTTGGTCTACTATTTCATTTATAGATTTGAGATAAAGGAAGCATTGATGAAACGGTTTATTACACTATCCACTAAAAAATCTCGAAGGGATAGTCGTGAGATAAAGATACTAGTAATTGTGTTCTGCTAGCTATTGTCGATCCTATCTCTGACATGAAGCTAAGCATGTGATTCAACTTCCAGGTAGTGGACAATTGCTAACAGACCGGGGTTGACTGCATGCCCCGCTAAGGCTGTGTAGATAATTGCCACATACTGTTAACTTGACAGAAATGACCCACTAAATAAAGCCTCACAAATTGGAACATAAGAGTGAGCCCAACTGGTGGATGGGGGATGATTTGAGTTGCACAGTGTGTCGTGGAATGGACGGCAATAGCAATCCATCCGGTAATGAACTTTTAAGAGATAATGGTAGAATACCTCCAAGTATTAGTTCATATATTAATATTAGTATTAATGGGAGTGTTGCTAAAGAAGTATTCTGTCGTCATATTATTCCATATAACTTTAACGGACGACTTGTTCCATGGCATCGTGCTGTCATCGGCTGATTACCGTCTATAGCTCTTTGGATCCCGGCCCGACCACAATACTACGCGGGAGTTTTCATCGCGTAGTTTGCGTAATAAACCATAGCTTAAGCGGGCCAAATTGCCGTTTCATGCCACCTTAGCTTGAAGTATCGAACATCGTTAATCCATACTTCATTTCTGTCTTAATCCACCACTCCTAAACAACAGCTCCTGGTCCCAGCCGCTGTAGTGCACCTTCAACAGCGCTGACTGGTTGTCAATCCTGGAGCTTCTGGGTGGCCATTTCGCTGTAGGAACTAGGACCCAGGTCCACTTTCAGGTCCCGGGGCATCTTTCTACATTTTCTCGCTTCCTTCCTAACTTGTTCACATCATCCAACTCGCCAGGAAATCGTCTCGTGACATTAACTGTCGTCAATTCGAGACTATCTTTGTTCCCCCTTTCTACGCGCTATCGACTTTTTCCTGCGGAATTAACAGGACTTACCATTGAGCTGATTGCTCGCTCTCGACTATCATCAATATTGCTTACACGTGCTATTGTCTTTACACTGTAGCTAGTGCTGTCTTGTATCACTTGGGACAACTATCGATCCATACCCCTCGAAAAAAAACCCACCGTTTTCTCGTCCGCCCATAAAACAATCGGCGTCCGACATATAATCGTCTCAACGAACGGCAAAGTCTTAAGTTGTATAATTTAGATCTGCTACTAGCAATCTTCTTACCGGAGTATACCATCAAGCTGCCAGCTTCAATTATCCTCTAGCGTACCGTCCTCACGACGAAAACGCCCCGAAATCTTATATCTGCCGGTACCCACAGCTTAAGCAGTACTTATTTGAGAGCTATGCCTGACCACAACTCTGGCGATAACATCCGGAGGCGGCGAAGCAGCAGTATTCTGCAGGTGTACCATGAGCCCCCGGAGACTCTGGAGCAGATCAGCGACCAGGCTGTCCTCCCGAATTTGAACGCGAATTGGGTGAATGCAAAGGGTAAGATAGCTCGATATTCGAATGGTGATGCCGTTCGTGGAGTACCATTGCAGCAGCGTATTTGTACTATGAGGCTAACAGAAGTACTATATAGGCGCCTGGACTATCCACTTTGTTTTTATTGTCTGCTTGAAACTCCTCTTTAACATGCTTCCCGGCGTGACGTCCGAGGCGTCTTGGACGCTCACCAACATCACATACATGGTCGGCTCATACATTATGTTCCACCATGTCCGTGGAACTCCCTTTGAGTTTAACAGCGGTGCTTTTGACAACCTCAACATGTGGGAGCAGATTGATGATGGCGCGCAATACACCCCGGCGAAGAAGTTCTTGCTTGCTGTACCGATTGGTCTCTTCTTGCTTAGCACTCACTACACCCACTATGACCTGCTTTACTTTGTTATTAACTTTGTTGCTGTTGTCTTTGTGATTATTCCTAAGCTTCCATTCGTAAGTTTCCTATCTGGATCGTCAGCCTGCTATGATTTTTATGCTAACCAACTCACTTCTACAGAGCCACCGCATGCGAATCAGCCTGTTTACTGCCCCCGATGACGAGTAGTAGTATCCTATACCACTCGTAATGCACATCGAATCCCTCACATCGATGACCTCCTCACTAGTATGGCCTGATTCCCTAGCACCAAATTGATCCGGATCTTCCGGACTTGCATAGTCTGACATCCATCAACTTCGCTAGATCATGTCTCAACAATGATGTTCCGTTCTAGCCCGTCCCTTATATTACTGGTTTTCTTGCTTGAACTATTGATTTAGTATGCTATCTTCTTTGCTTATTGCAATCTTGACTTAATATCTCTCAATGGAGCTCTCTGAAGCTCCCTGAAGCTTCTATGAGATAAATGCTGCGGGGCCTGGGGGCCACGTCATTGTAGGCAAGATCACATTCCACAAGCTGTGGATGACCCAGTCGAAGCATTATCGGCTGGTGAGTTATGGTCTACTCTTCTATGTTTTCTTTTTCTACAATTTTTGATGTTCTATAGTCTGTTTCTATTACTTTAGTCATTAGACTTATAATAAACTGCGTGCTTTTTTTTGTCTGGAGATCTGGCGTTATTTGGAACAATTAATATAAATTATGACTCTGGTACTTGCATGTTTTAGGAACTAGCATTGAGCATGTGATTTGAGCGATGAGGGCCTGTTTATGGTATACAACATAATTGATGACATCATAACATACGATAAGTGATAAACATGGAGGAAATAATCAAAGTTGGATGAAAAAAATTCAAGTTACTTTTGTGCTGCTACATACAGGAACCAGACTCGCTCAAAAACCGTAATCGTCCCGAATAAACCAAAAAAAAGGAAATGCTCATAACGTTAATCCAACAAGATAACCAGCCATTATGTTACATAGGAAACCAAAACCACCCACCAACCTCCTCCGTATCGCCATACCAAAGGATATCCTCTAACCACCGTTGACATAACGGTAGAAGTAGTTCTTCTGCTTGTTCAACTTCACACCGACGACATACTCTTGCTTCGCGTGGTGTCTTCTCTCCGCCTTCTGGTGCTTAATTCCGAGAGTCTGGATATCCTTCCGCGCGTAGTCCGCAACGCCGGCAAGACCCCGCTCATTACGGGGAATAACCTGTCTTCCACGGTTGTCCTCCTCTTCTTCAACCTTGGCAGCCTCTAACAATTTCATCTCAGCACGCTCTGCAGGCGTCGGGTAATTATTCAAGTTCTGGCGGTAGAACTTGTGATCTTTGCGGTGACCGACGGCACGACCGGAAGGAAGGTGAAGCTCGTACTCATCATAGAAGGCTGCCCGAACATGCTTATGAGCATGCGAATGGAAGCCATCAGCGCGGCGGTGACCGCGGGGGTCGTCATGAGTGTGGTGAGAGTGCTTGTTGATGCGGTCAAGGGCACTGTCAGCGCGGACAGCACCGATATCCTCAGAGTCTTCCGAGGAGCATGAAGAGTCGGTTTCCCAGCCCTCACCATCCTCCTGGATCTCTTCGCCATCTTCATTAGTGAGCTTGGTGACGCGTGAAACACCCAGCTTGGCACCACCTTCGATTTCATAATCCATCTCATCGTCTTCATCATCAGAGTAGGTGCTCCGGAAGTCGTAGAAGTCGCCAACATCGAGCTGATCCTCCTCAGTAGCAAAGGGAATCATGCAATGGGCGGTGTCCCGCATGTGAGTTTGCACAGCGTAGGAGTTGCTCTTGACCTTGAAGCATACAATGCAGGCATTGTGTTTTTGAATCCGTCTGTAAAGGTGGCGAATGAGACCTGGGAGGTTGACCAGGTAGTTCTTTTCCGGGATGACAGTTCCGTGAGTCCGTTCCATATGAGAGACATTGGCGTTGATATCTTCAGCGACCTGGTTGCAAAACAGGCAGGCAAGGGTGGGGTCGGCCTTAACAACGGGCTCGGCCATTTCTTTATCCTCCTCTTTATCCTCCTGACTCTTCTCCTCAATGGCAGTTTTGTTCACACCAGTAGTAATCTGAACAATCTCCTCATTATCACTTTCATCAGGGTTTTCCGGCTTCAAGGGTTCGCCAAGCGAGAAAGTGGAGCTGGCAACGGTCTGAGCCTCTAAGTTATCTTCAGTGTTAGACGAGGACAAAAGTCGTTGAGCATTTTGCTTGTGCTTGGAGCTGTGAAGATGGTTGTTAAAAGAGTTAATACTGTTAAAGGCCTTGTTGCAAGCGTTGCAAGTAGTGCCCTCAAAGACTTTTTCGGCGTCGGCAGTTTCGGTACGGGCCTGAACAACCTTGGCGGAAAAGGTCTCAGCAGTGATGGGAGGCAGGGAAGCGACACGACGCTTCAGGTTGTAGCGACTGGTGATGTCATGGTTAGTATTTTGGGTCAAAACACAGGATATATTTAGTCAGTTTTGACGACTAAAAAATGGACATACTGCCAATCACTGCGCATGTGCGCCTTCTGGAGATCAATGGCTTTATAGCCAATTCTGCAGGTATTGCAAGTGAAAGGGTGGTCGTCGGCGGAGGACATGACGGCTATTGTATATATACGACTGGCGGGTAGAGATTTTGAAAAGCGCTCAGTGAAGGTAGACTCGCTGGAGGTCTATTATATAAATCGGAAGCGAGATAAGACTCAGTCGCTTTGTGTAGAAAGGAAAGGTGGGAATAACACTGCGGCGAAATGGTGATTTTATCTACAACGGAGGGGTTGAAAATTCGAAAGCCATTTTTGGTACAGCGCTCGTTTGAATTAAAGCGGGGCCAGTCTATATAAACCCTGTCAATTTCAATTATGGTAAGAGGTCGCCACCTAAAGTTGGAAGGGATTGTGGAGTGCCCGAAAATAGTACAATCGATAAGGGCGGTTGTGGGTATGATCATTAGTCGGCTCGGTACAGAAAGCCGTGAATACGACCGCATTAAGATACTGATGAGGTCATTGAGTCACAGGATGAACATATGTAATGATGCCATGCGTTTTCTCTGATAAATACAGCCAACTGGAGATTATCGCGATGATGAGTCTATTTTATGTCATTTTAAATGGTTCTTGGCTTACTGCAAGACATTGCAAACACCCCATGTAGTGTTGTTGCGTAATCCCTGACTCACCTATTACTTCTTGATGGGCCATTATTCATCCACAGCCATGTAGAAATCATCATCATGAGACATCATAATCATGATAGCCTATCAGGGGAGCCCCCACGTTAAGTTGTAAAGGTTCCTGTCAAGGATTCCCACCTTGCTGACTAACCCGGAGATATCACTGCCCACAACTTCACATGCTATAATACTGACGCACGGTCTACCCTGTACTACCCATTGCTCCATCGATTTCCCTTCTGAGAAACGCAGCAGTAGTTAGTTGGTCATTGGTTCCGTTCTTGCCAGGGCTAGATTAGGCTCAGCCTCACATTTCAGCGTGAGTAGCGGCATAAGTGAGGCCGAATGTCATGTGTAGTAGAGAGTAAACATAGTTCTAGTCTACACATGGAATATTTATTCGTCAAGTCAAATTTAATTACTGTCCAGACCAGGTGTGGTTCTTAAAGATCTAATGTGTGCCAGTACACATGTACCTAAGCTGTGTGTATACATGATCTCCCCACAAAACCCGACGAGAGCGGCTTCCACAAATGGATAACAGTAGCGAGGAGCATCAACCACCGCCAGCAAAAGCCAATGAACAGACGGTTGACAAGGTGCATCCCTAGTTACTGATCTTAGACTTCAAGGTTTCAACCTGCAGCATATACATACTGTTCTTTGACTCGGCGAATGTTTGCGTGGGATCCGCTCTTGTTCAACCATCGCGCGCGTATTGTTTTACGCCTTTTCCCTTCATCACATTGGTGTTGCCTTATCGCCAACCCAACTACACAACCACCACCAGCAACTATCTGGAATCTGCACAACACCAACTGGCTGCGCCTAGTGTGCCGTCTTTTGCTACTTGATTATTGTTGTACTCGCCAGCCACTGGTTTTGGCTTAAGCACATCATTTTTCATCTTTCGCTCATCTGTCCATCAGCGCCCCATCAAAGAATATATCAATTAATTGGGTAGTTCACCTATAACGTTTTGCTTTTCAATCATCACCAATCAACCACCATATAGAAATCCCCTCGCTGGCATATACGACAGCCGCGGGTATTGCAAAATCAATATCCACACCACACCATCAAATTCACCAATATCTTCATACGATTCAACTATAGTCATCTCGACAACTTCGCCGACGCCCGACACCATCGCCCTCGGGGCGCACCGTTCACCATGACGCGCGATTCTTCCAGGCGCCCGTCTTTTGCCTCTGTACAGTCGCAATCTAACAACTCTGCCGCTGCCAATGTCCAACTTCTTGATATACTGTGGAATGCAGTCGACTTTCCTCGTCTACCTCCGGATGCCCCGCTGGAATTCCTCGACCATGTCATCCATTTGGACGACCCGCGACAGGTCTACAAGATCCATCGAGCCAGTCGACGACACAACTTTCAATTATTGGTCGAAAAGTCAGTCTTACATGTCACAACCTTTTCGGTCATATCAACATTCCCATAACTAACCCGATCTCGTGGTTGTACAGATTCATACACCAGCTCCAATGTGGCTGTGGGTCCCTTCTTTGCTCTACAACCACTTGCATGACTACACGCCAACGTGTATTTGGCTCGGCGCCTATTCGCCGATACAACCCCACCAGTGCCCGGACACTCGCCATCTACATGGCCAGCCAGGACAACGCGGAACGGTTGCTTTGCCCATTGATTTATCAGGATATGTGTCACAGTGAAAGCGTAGAATCCATGAGTATATCCCCGTCGACATGGTATAGCAATAGGCCAGCGCCCATCTCGTCAAAAGCTGACGGTGCTACTAAGCGCACACTGCCTGGCAAGAGACGTCCTCCGCTTGCTCAAATATCGCACGAGTGTCGACCGTCTCCAATTACCCAGTGTGAGGACGTCACATCCAAGCGTGCCCCTCACCTAGTCATTCATGACAAATCGGAAGCAAAGGACCACCGGTCAATAACGGCGAATGTATTTGGGACAGTGGCATTCCGTATGCTGGAATGGCTGACTCCAAATTCTCTTGCTACACTAGCATATAAGGCGTCTACTGCCGAACAAGACGACATAACACTCCAAGAGGCTGCTTCGGTACCTTTGCCTGAATCAACCAAAACAAGCCGAAGTTCATCGCCTGTTAGCCAGAGTCCAAGGTCGCAGGAATTCGTGGGACTTCAGCCGTCGTACAGCGGAACCTCGGATATGAACTCGAGTTCACGGCTGAGTCGAAATCACGCATCTACCCCGCCATCACGTCGAAACTCCAACGCCCGGATCAAACAATCAGGTGCATCTTCTGGTAAACCTCTTCGATTGACACAGGAACCTCAACATGGGGATGACATTGCCTCTAGCATAATCCCCTCTGGGCCAAAATTAGGGCTTCCCAAGCCCAGCAGAACATCAACCATTTCCACTGGTCGCACAGTAACTGATGATGAACCTGTATTTGTACCACCACCACCAGAATCACAGTATTTATCCGCTCGCAAGACAGAAATATCGACGACATCCGGATCAACTAGTGCCTCTGCGACGCCACCTCTATTTTCAGAAGATGGAGAGAGTATCAGCTCGGGGTCCTCTCGGGATAGTGGGTCCCGAGGACAGAGTCGTGACTACCGAAAGTTATCACAGACACGTGACAACACGACCGAAGATACCTTTGCACCACAAACTCTAGAGTGCCTATCTTTGCCGATAATCGAGTTCATCTATCGCACCATGAAGGATGACAAAACGGAAGAGAAACATCATTTTCGTCCGGCAAGGCTGTCCCGTACACCGCCAGTTGCTATAACCCGATTGAACCGTCCTGGTAAAACTAAACAGACACGGAAGTACCCGGATGAACTAAAACAAGAATGGGCAACGTTCCTGGTGCAGAGCATGTATTACTCGCTTATGAACCCTGCTTCTCTTATAAAGTCCTTCTCCGAGGAAGGAAAGCTACTACCAACCCGCTCGCTTTGGTGGGGCATTGCAAAGTTGATTGACACCCAGCCCACTCTGGTTCTACACAGCTTATGGATTGCTTCTTCCAGCTTATTTAGCGTACCCAAGTCCCTGCAATCTTTGAAGTCTCCAACCACAACAGTATTCCGTGCTTCAGATGTCTCCCTCAGTAATGAAGAAGCAGGACAAGTCATGTCTATCTGTATGCATGCTCTGGTAGCTCTGATCCCCGAGGTTGCTGACAGAACTGTATTATATGACGTGTCTAGACTGAGATCAATGGGGCTTTCGGTAGCCACTAAAACAAAGAGCACAACAGAGACATATCTACAATGTGACGATGCGTATTCCAATGACCTAGCTCTTCGACTGGCTCGGCGACTATTCTCAGCGTTGATCGCAAGAAAGCACTATGCCGACATGGCTGAGATGATGAGCGAGAATGAGAGTATCGACCCACACACGGATGTGTTAAAGCCTCTATGGGACCAACTTGACCAGCTCAATGTGGACCTTAAGACCATCCACCGTGAGAGAATGGTAACAGTTCTCTTGGATTGGGCACGGGCAGTAATTCTGAACGACTGGAACGGAGAACCTCAATTCTCTTCCAACACTGCGTTTGCTGGTGCCCTTGAGCTGATGAAGCAAATGTGTAAGTGCTGGACCTTGATATACGACTGATTGGAATCACTAACGAAGAAAACAACAGATCAGAAAAGAAAAGAGCTATTCATCTCTGATTTCAATCTGCGAATTGACTATCTTGCAGACCGTCTGGATACAGTCAGCTTTCCCGTCAGCTGGCTTAATTTTAGGGAGACTTCTAAACAGAAGCACTTGCTGAGCTACCCGTATCTGTTCTCTAACTCAACCTTGGTGACCTACTTTCGGGCCATCAATTTTGAACGTATGAACAGGCAACACGAACTGGCCAACAGCATGTATGAAACAACCAGAGTACCCGTTAACAACACTCCTATCAACACCCCATTCCTCACCGAATTTCTATATATTCGCATGAGCGCTCAGTTGACTAAGTATATGGTGCTCAACATCCGCCGTGAGAATATCGTACAAGATGCGTTCGACCAGCTTTGGGGACGCCGTGAGTTCGAGTACCTGAAGCCGCTGAAAGTACATTTGGGCGAGGACCAAGGTGAATCTGGTACCGATATGGGCGGTGTCCAACAAGAGTTTTTCAAGATATTGGTTGCCGAGTGTTTAGATCCTGAATATGGTGCGTTCACTGTGGATGGACGGACCAGGATGGCATGGTTTCTCCCTGGGTCTCTAGTTGAAGATTGGAAGTACGAGATGATTGGCTTGATCTTCTCGATGGCGGTCCACAACGGTATCACTCTCCCCGTTACCTTTCCCAAGGCCATGTATCGCCGTCTGTTAGGCCAGCCTGTCACGGATCTACAGCACATTGAGGATGGGTGGCCCGACCTAGCAAACGGACTAACGATGCTCTTGGAGTGGGATGAGGAAAATGGGGTCGTTGAAGATATCTTTGCCCGGACCTATGAGTTCTCAGTAGATATGTTTGGCCAACCTGTCTCTCGTGAGATGTCAACTGATTCTCCATCGTGGCCTCGGTTTGGTGTCGCATTTGGAGACCACAATGAAAAGCTCACGGACAATAACCCAACGGATGCGCCAATGGTTACCAGCGAGAACCGGAATGCCTACGTCAGCGACTACATAAAGTATCTCACCGATCTGTCTGTATCGTCCCAGTTTGCGGCGTTCCAGAAGGGATTCAATACTTGTCTGCATCCGCGGTCCCTGGCTATGCTTACGCCGCCCATCCTCCAGTCTATCGTTGAGGGTGTCCAAGATATCGATATTTCCGAGATCAAGCGCTATGCACGCTATGTCGGCTACGATTCTTCCGAGGTGACGATCCGCAATTTCTGGTCTGTAGTCAAAAGATTCGACGATAACTTGAAGCGCAAGCTCCTTGAATTTGTCACGGCATCGGAGCGCATGCCAGTCGGTGGGGCTAAGAACTTGCAGTTTGTGATTCAGAAGAATGGTGTGGAGACGGGGGATAACCCAAGGCTGCCGACAGCGTATACTTGCTATGGCACCATCTTGCTTCCACAATATCGGTCGAGGGAAGTATTAAAAGAGAGACTGTGTATGGCGTTAGAGAACACGGAAGGGTTTGGGTTTGCATAAATAGGGTTACCGATAGAATTCAAGCTATTGGGATATTAAAATGGTCACATGCTTAATTTATGTAGTTTGTATGTGATTATGAGATAAATAGTATTCATATTGACACAATTCTAATCTCTTCCATTATGTATGTTGCAGATCATGTTTATATATTGTCTCGTGTTTGCTATGGATCACGACTCCTTTAACCCTAACACGTGACTTGGTGATATAAATCTTAGTTTTCACCATTTTGAACTTTTTGTGTTACGTCATACAACTACCAGTGTAGCTAGTATTAAAATCAGTATTCTGATACATGAATATTTGCTAATACCCCTTCGGACACGATTCTTAAGATGACGCTTTATAAGTTGCCTAGCCGGCATCTTCTCATACACCGCCTTTATCTCCTTCGACCCTATTCCACCAACACGCAACCACCACCACAACCGTCCTCTCCATCACCATCTCGCCCTCTGTACGAAACTCCTTACATTTCATTTCCTAGCCGTACCTCATCAACACCCCCTAAGCCTACCTTCTTCACTCCTCTCTCCAAAAAGGCCACTGCATTCTTCACTACTCCTGGTGTCCCACCACCCCAGTTTCTTTATTCAGCCGCCCGGTTCTACGATCATCCGATCAACACAAAGTCTCCCGAGGTGCTTATTTTGGGATGCTCTAATGCGGGGAAGTCGACGTTTGTAAATGCATTGATTGGAGGGGATTTAGCTAGGAGTTCAGCGAAGCCAGGGTTCACAAAAATGCTGAATGTGTACGCCGTGGGTGGCTTTCTTCCAGATGATAGGATAGATGTGAGATCTCTAGGGAAGCCGGAAAAGGGGAAGGGCGGTGCACCGAGAAAGTTACTGATTGTAGATTCACCCGGTTATGGATACAACTCCCAAGCATCATGGGGATCGGAAATTGAGAAGTACATGAGGAACCGCAATATGCTCGCTGGAATCGTTTTGTTATTACGCGCCGAAATCCCGTTGACCCCAGCTGATGCCAAGACCCTTGAATTATTAGGGACGGTTAACAAGCCCGTTCATATCGTCCTCACCCGTGCCGATCGGTGCACAGAGAAGAAAAAGGGCACATCATGGGAACAGGTTTGCGCTGACAGAGTCGGCGAGATTTCGGAATGCCTTGACCAGCTGGGCCATGGGGCTGCCGGATGGTCATGGGAGATCACGGTCACGGCGGCAGGTATGAAGGGGAATGCGCGGGTTGGAGAACGAGCGGGCATGGTTGGAGGAAGAGTGGCGGTTTTGAGGATGGCGGGGGTGTTTGATTGGGAAAAACGAGGGCTTAGTGAGTGGCAGCAGATGGAGTTGAAGAGTGGACGGGGGAAGCAGATGACGAAGAGGCCGAAGGTGATAACGGAGAGAAGTACAAAGGGACGGAAGGCAAGAACAGAGGTTAATAGGGAGACAAAAAGAGAGTACAGAGAGGACAATAAGGAGGGCGAGACGAAGAAGAGAATGACGAAGGCGGATTACGATGCTATTCCGATTAGTCCGAAGAACTTGGCATTGGAGGTTGGCGAGAGTGGTCATAGTGGGTTTGATGGGCAAATAGTTTCATGGGACGATTTGTTAAATAAAAAGGATTAATTTTTAGCATTACATACATAGAAGCATATATCACGATACCAGGATAAGGCAATTGTCATCAGAATCATCATCCAGTTTTCATTATTTACTACAGGCTTTGTCCAAATAAACAAGTCAAGGCGGGTATCATCACTACCACATCAACATTACCGCTTCCATTAGATCTCAATATCAATCCACCGTTTAGTAGACCTCAAGGACGTATCTACCCTCCTCCTTAAGCTTCTCAATCTCGTTGCGAGCGTTGACCTTCTTGCCGTTGATCTTAGCATCCTCGGCAATGGCCTCCTCCAGAACAGCGGTGACATCCGGTACAGGCCAGGTAGGACCGCAAAGGTAGAACGAACCACCATCCTCAATGTAAGCCTTGCGGATCTGAGCCATGGTCTGGCGCATACGATCTTGAATGTAGATCTTCTCGGGCTGATCACGAGAGAAGGCGGCACCCATCATGGTCAAGACTCCCGAGTCCAAGTAGGCCTCCCACTCTTCACCGTACAGGTACTCCTCACGCTGGTGACGAGACCCCATGTACAGGAGGATCTCACCAATCTTCTTGCCCTGGGCCTTCTGCATAGCGCGGTACTGGACGAACGCACGGAAGGGGGCAAGACCGGTACCGAGACCAGCCATGATGAGAGGAGCATCATCGCGGACGGGCAGCTTCATGACGGAAGGCTTGACGGAGACGGTGACCTTGGAGCCAATGTCAAGACTAGACAGGTAGCGAGTGGCCTGGCCAGTACGGAGACGACCGCGGGAATCAGTCCAGTTGACGACGACAATCATCAGAGTGACACTGGTGGGAGTGACGGCCTGAGCGGACGCAATCGAGTACTCACGGCGCTTCATAGGCGAAACGATAGCAGCCAACTCGTAGAACGAAGGACGGGCAGACGGGAAGTCGGCAAGAATATCAACATAGGTGGCAGCATCCTCTTCGTTGAGCTTCTTGAGATCTTCGGCACCTTCCTTGCCACCGAGAGCGGCAAGCTTGGCCTTCTCGGTCGCGTCAGTGGCGAACTCGGACAGAGCCTCGTAGAAGCGCTTAGGGGGCTTGCCGAGGATGTCAATGTTATGAATCAGCGACTGGTAGACAGTGCGAGTCTCGAGGACCTCAGCGGACTCGCGGGAAGGAACCTGGACGAGCTCGTCGGGGTTAAGGCCGTACGAGGCAATGAAGGCGGAGATGGCCTCGGGGTCGTTCTCGGCATGGATACCCAGAGCCTCACCAATATTGTAAGTAAGACCGGAGTTGCCAAGGTCAAACTCAATGTGGAAGATGTTACGATCATAGGTGGTGGGGGTAAGACGACGGTTCTCCTTAACGGTGACGGTCATCGTCTTCACGGGAAGCTCAGGACGAAGAGCCTCGCGAGTGCCGTAAGCCTCCTTGAAAGCCAGGGCCTTAGCGATGGCCTCCCAGTTCTGGAGTTTGGAAGTATCCTGAGCCTCGGCCTTGACATAGGGAGCGAAGCTAGTGGCCTTGATGCTCGAAGGCAGAGTAGCAGCGACGAAATCCTCAGGGACCTCAGCCCAGGTAGCGGGGACCTCAACCTGCTTAAAGCACAGGTTAAGAGTAGCAATGGCATCGTCGACGGAAGTGACCTGTCCACTGAGAGCGAGAAGCTTGGAAACCTCGACAGAGTCAATGTCAGGGCGGGCAATCTTCAGGAAAGCGAGCTGGACAACTAGGGAGATAGCAGCAGAGTTCTCGTTGAACTCGGCGGTGTCAAGGATGAAAAGCTGGATACCCTTGGCTTGCAGGAGCTTGCGAACCTCGGCAGGGATACGCTTCTCAACGTCTTCCTGCTTGAAGCCGGAGAGACGGAGGATCACAGAGCTACCGGCCTTAGCAAGAGAGACAATGTCGATGCTCTTGAGAATCTTCTCCTCACCAATGTAGGTAATATCGGCATCAGTGATGGGGTAGGGAGCCTCAATAGCCTGGGAAGAGACACGGATGTCGGAGCGGAGAATACCGCCCTGAACCAGATTGTCGTAGGTCTCGGAGACATAGACGTTGCTAGTAGATTCACGGGACAGGAACTTGCCCAAGATCGTAGGGACATCAACAGAAGCAGCAGAATCAAGATCCCAGAAAGAGTACTGAGAAGCATCAGTGACAGTCTGCTCAAGAGCACCGTCGACAACGAGAACGGTGGCCGAGAAGATGTTGGCCAGGGTCTCGAGACTGATAGACTCGGAGGGAGAGTACTTGTACTCGGTAACGGCAGGCTCGGTGGCCCACTTGCCAGAGAAGGAAACTGCAGTCAAAACATCGGTGTACAGAGCAGACTGGACAGAAATGTCCTGGGAAGCGCCCTCTCTAACCTGACCAAGAACAGCAATGTTGCGGACAGACTCAGGGAGGACCTGGAGGAACTGCTCCTCGGCAAAAGGACGGTAGAGGCGGACGTTGACAATACCGACCTTGGCGCCAGAGGCAGTCAGACGGGCAGCAGCCTGCTTAGCAAGCTGGGCCTCAGTGGAGCCAAACACAACAAGAACGGTTTCGGCGTCAGCGGCACCAGAGTACTCGAAAGGGCGGTAGTCAGTACCGAGCTCGCCGTTCAGCAGAGCAAGAATCTCAAGAGCCTTGCCAGCGTTGTCCAGGTGCTTGTTCAGCTCGGGGATCTTGGCGGCAATGGTCTTGTAGAGGTGAGCAATACCAGTCTCGCTAATGGTGTCAACTACGCGGACGGTCTCGCGGGCCAGGCGGACGCCATCGTAGATGTGAAGGGTGGGGACAACAGCAGCCAGAAGGGTAGCAAGGACAGCCATGTGCTGGGCCTCGTTAGCAGTAGCTGAGGCAACGACACCAAGGCCAAGGTCCTCAGAAATACGGAGGGCGGCATCATACTCGGAAACGACACCAGCTTCAGAAGCATAGCCAAGGGCAGGCACATGAGCGACGAAGGGAGAGGAGACACCATAGAGAAGAGCAATCTGGTCCAGAGTTTGGCGAAGCTGGGTTAGGGCAGCAGTAGGGGCCAGAAGAGACTGGGGGATGTTGCGCTTCTTCAGATCAAAATCAGGAGAGAAGATGTAGCCCAGAGCCAACGAACCGGCACCGGCACGGGTCTGCAGGGGAATGACGGAAGCCGAGGATCCGTAAATGTTCGCCTGGCCCTCAGAAGCCCATTGTGTAGCGGCAATGTCAAGGTCGAAGGTCTCGGGGGAGTAAGAGAAGATCTTGTCCGAGAGCTTGTAGGCGACCTGTTGGACAAGGACCTGGGCGGTGACATAGGAGGGGCCAGACAGAGAAGCAAGAGCGGGGATCTGGCCGAAGGGGAGAGAAGAGGAGAGCTTAGTGAACTCAGCGGGGGCGGCAACAACGCCGCCAGTGCTCTCGTCCTGCTTGAGCTGCATTGTGTTGAGTGAGGTAGGGGAGAGAAGATGAGATGGATGTGAAGATGACAGGTCTTCACAGGCGGGGTTGACGAGGGGAAGAAGAAGAAGAAAAAAGAAAGGAAAGGGGAAATAAAGAGTGCCTGTAATAAGTTATATCAAGTTTTCTGAGTCGGAAGTTTCCCAGGCTCCTTTCCAGAAGGAAGTTTGCGTTTTAGTTGCCCGACTAAGTATAGTCACAGCTGTCTCTATAGGCTGTCTAAAGCAATGCACAATCCGGCTTCAAGTGAGTGTCTTACAATGCTAACTATGAGCGGATAATACGAACGAACGGACAATGGTCATAGAGATATATCAGGCCAATACCACTATCTTGTCGAAAGGTAGCGCTTTGAAATGCACAAACCAGCCCATTTTGGCCTGTTCTTCTTCGCTCTACGCCGATAGTCGTTGAAAATTAAACCATCTAATCGCGAATCACGCAATTCCCCTAGTCTCTTTTTGGCAGTATCGGCCCGCTTTTTCGCTTGCGACATTGAATTTTGAGAGATCTTACTGGCTGGTGATGGTGTAAGTGGCGACGGCTGACACTATTAGGCCTGCAGCTGTCAAAGGCTGGCCATACTAAACACAAGCATTATCAATCAACGACAATTACAATACTCACAGGGATGTATAAAGGCCTCCGGCTCTGGCGGTTCCGGGAGGCGGAATTTCACCATATTCTAGCGCCCCAGCTATAATTCGTCAAACTAAAAGCGCTGCAGATATTTATCGTGAAAGCTAATCATCAATCATTATTATTTTATAAATGGAAATACATATCGAAGTCATTAATCATGCCATCGGCTTCTCCGCACCCGGAGACAGTCCGTCGTGTCGTTGAGAAATATCTCAAACTCAACCGATCCCGGAACCCCACATTGAACCCCACATTTCCTGCCATAAAACGGCCCCACTTATCTCCAAGAAGTCATAACATCAGCAACCACATCGTTGAAATGTTGTCGCCGCATAACCGCGCCATAGTATGCGCAACTGACTAGACCTCTAAGTGAAAACTTGAGCCTATCCAGTAAATCCTGATCCAATACACCTCCCCGAATGATTGATGGCTCCAGCTCAAACCACGCCTGAACAGGAGTCAACTCTACCTCATCTTTAGGGTTCCCGGTTTTAGCACTGTTGTTCAGGGTGTTGGCCATGTTTCTTAATGCCTTAATCGTCACACCACGACCTTCCCAGGATATAGAGCCATGCCTGCGAAGATACTCTGCAACAGTCCCTGTACGGGCGATCTCCTCTAAGCGTGAAAACACGGACTGGGGCGCCGACGACAGACACAAAGCCGACGCCATAAAAAGATGCCCAGACTCTGGGCTGGGAGTAGCGGGGCATTGTGCACAGTAGAAATGCTCGCGACGGAAATGATCGGTGCATACAGCTTCCAGGCTATATAAGACACAAGTTAGTAAATGGATACAATTCCTTATTGTACAAATCGGAGCTAACTTACGCCAAGACAAAATTGATCCCCTGGATATCAGCTTCTGGAATACCAACAGTTCTTGCCGATCTCCCCGAGATACGAAAGCACGGTATCATGAGCACGGGATCCATCTCGTATCTCATCTTGACTTTTCGGATTTCTCTGGCCGACCTCCGGGCACTTCTGGTGCTGCTTGCGCTCGCTGAACGGTTGGCGCTGGACGTGCGTTCGGGGTAACGGGCCCGGAGGACAGAGCGGTCGAAATTGGCGGTCGAAGGAGTTTCAGGTTCGGCGGTAGTGCTGTTGGAACAATTTTGGAGGTGGGTAACTTCATGCTCGAGAAACAAGGCGCGGTTGTCGCAGTACGCTTGATAGCGGTGGATGATCATATTAAGGTATGCTTCGGAGGAAGGGACTGATGGGGAGACTGTTGGAGCCATGAGAACTGCATTGCTTTCAGAGGAATCCATCTTGAAGTTGTTAGTTGCCATCTTGACTTGTGAGATATGTTGGAATATGTTGGGGTATGCTCACCTTAAGTAAGTATATGGCGTTGTATTTTGGAACTGAAAGATATTTTTTGGTAATGCCACTAATAAAGAATTAGCTATATTTGAATCACAGAATTTGGGTTAAATGCGCCAGTTAATATGCTGTGAAACTGGGCTCCCTTGCTCAGGATCATAACCTATATTTCCTGGGGAATCACTCACATTAAGTTGTCGGCGCAAAAATAGACCGTATGTTGAGATCAATAGGCGGTACGGAACAACCACAACACCGGCTGCTGCTGAATATATCACTAAACCAGATTATAAGAGGCTGGTTGGTCCTTATATGGCGGCCGGGGATCAAAACGTGAATGTAACTCTGGGCGTGAAATCACAACCGTGGAGATGAAGATGAAGCGAAGGTTGCAACAATACTTGTTGCGGAAAGTAAACAGGATGGAGAAATCCGGAGTTCTTGAATGGGGCTCGTGATCTTGGTAAAGTTCGGGAGAGTGTTCAAGTAGAGAGAAATCAAAGTAAAGTATTGTGACGATGGCAGTATTGTATCGGGCGTGATGTGACAGAGACTTAAAACAGAACTCAAGTAAAGAAAGGAACAGTGGTGATGAGATGGATATATCTGGAAAAGAAAGTTCAGAAACAGGTAGACTCTTGAGTTAATAAAGAGAATGATTTTGATGTCGACGGCGTGAATCTGCGTTGTCTCTTGCACATATCTAGTAGCAGGTAGTGGATGTATTTAAGCCTCAGAGCTATATTTGAAGATTGGATGGTGGTTTTACCGGGCGTTATATGGGCGTATGTGTACCAACCACGCTTTGCTGTTTTTGGTTTGCTAAATGATTAAATAAATAATTATTTGATTGCCTTGTATCAACTATTCATAGCTGTTGAAACACCTGTAACAGAGAATAAATTATATGGCACCAAATAATACTTGGGGATTTTCTTGTAAATAGTTGGGGGAAAATAAAAAAGAAATAATAGCAAGCAGATATTGCAACTTTCATTCAACATTAAAAACAAAAACAGCCTTAACCTTCACTCCTCTTCCTATCGCCACCCTCTGAATTGGGCCTTGGATGTCATAACTACTTGCAATACTGCGCTCGCAGCCAGTTTCATGATCTCGTTCATAGTCCGTCCCGCTCCACCTCCCTTGAGGGCTGACAAGCAAAGGGAATCGCAAATATGTAGAATATCTCAAATATCAGCCAAAGCATACAAGGGAAACCCAGTCGTTCTTTTCGGGATGCGGCAAGATTTGAGGTGCGCCTGGGCCCGGGGTTCTGGTGTTGGCATCAGGCGAAGCTAGCTCAAATCGTGGGATGTGGATGGCCGTGAGTGTGCGTCTTGAGAGTGATTGAAAGGAAAATGTTGAAGAATAATCAGGGTTCCTTGTGGTTTGATATCTCATATTGCAGCTCGCTTGACGTATTAAGTCATAAATTAAGTATTACAATATCCACCCGCGCGCATCCAGAATACACTGTTTCCCAATATATAGCATCCCCAAAATTTTAGTATGGCATCGCTGCTAGAGACTGACTATGTGTGAACAGGCCTTAACTAGCATACGAAGCAGCAACCGGAGTCGCCACATCGTAAGCGGAGACCAGGCCCGAGGCCTTGTTTTCCGTACCTTTCTTTCCTCGCGAAACAGGTTTAGCTCCCCGTCAACTTGATCATGACTACTCTATCAACTTCGAATCGATTCAGCTATGCTATCAGAATAACATTCTTGACTTGACATCCAATAATCCAAGAAAATAATATCTCATCAGGCAGTGTTCCAGTAGCAACCCCCTAGTCCTGTGATCGGCCAGAGTCTTTCGCTTCCCCATCGTTGATCCCCTCAAGCTTCCACTGTTTTTCCACCGGCTACTGTTAATGGCATCACCTGTGGCTACCAGCTATATTATTAGTGTCAAATAATACGCCCATAATAGTAAAATAATACCCATCAATAATTAGCCAGCTCTCTATCTCGTGACACTGGCTGCTGCACATCGTTCCCTCATACATCTAACGTATTAGTCTGACCATCCCAGGTATTTGAGTTTCTTCCCTGGTCAATTTGGCCACTGCCATCGAGAGGGCTTCTTTAGCTTCGATTAGAGCATTCAGTTACTTCGCTTGGCATGGTATGGTGGCATTTGGTTGACAGGGTTGTCAATCAAGACCATATCAGGAAACTTTGTATTTGACATCATGTGCATTAGCGGGCTGGGATGAGTGAGCTTAATTCTAATTTTTTATTTATAGCAACGGAAATTGGTACTAATCGGGATATTGGGGCACCCAGAGAGGAAACTCTTAACCAGGTGAACCAACTCATAGAGTTGTCACCTTACTCTTGTTACTTAGGAGTCAAAATATTTTGCCCCTAACGAATCATTATCGAGATACTACTTTCTGGACATTTTGTCACAGATTACCATTTCATGCCTCATATAACGTACAGCATTTCAATATATCAATATAAATACTGTCAGTCTTTAGAAATGGCCGTACCAAGAACATTGGCATGCACGAATATCTCTAACTGGAGGTATCACTCTCATTCATTTCCAGTTTACAAAAATGAGTGAATACAACACTGGATCTAAAATCACAACCTACTTTAACGATAGAATATTACAACTCCTTAGATGCCCACGTAATGCCTAGACCATGTTAGTGGAGTTTTTTTTTTGGCGTTGTTTTTTTGTTGCTAGTCACTTGAAAGGACAAGTCCGCTTAAGATCATAAACTCAAATACAAATAGCTTGGCACAAAACACAAAAGCACAATGCAAAGTATTTCAAATACAAAATATGAACCCCGGTCGCTTCGGCTCAATTTAAGTCCATATCAAGAGAGTTGGCTCGTTCCACTCATCAGACAATCCTAGTCAACTCAAAACAGGTTTATTTTTCTACTGAAGATATTAGAGGCCTATACATGATTGGCGGGATGGCCGACAGGGAGATGTTATTATATCATGAAATTCTACGTATATGATACTTGTGTTGGAGCACCATGGTGGGCAGTCAAATATCAATATTCTAATGTCAACCCTTGAGCTGCCGCCTATTTTGGAATCCTGGTCCAGTGTATATGTAAGTAACATGCAGACCGCTTCTGCACATATTTGAATATAATCGAGATCAACAGCCGGTAGCGTATGCGTTCGTACTCATGTAGCTCATCTGGATTTCTGTATATATATACGTGTATGTACCAGACACACCTTCGTCCAATAATTACGCCGGCGTCTCACTAGCCACAAGCAGCTCCACCTGCAACGACACAGAAAGATCAACTAAAGAAATCCCATGCATCCCTTCTGCATAAACATCTCAAATACCTTCAAATCTTGCATTTGTGATGTAAGGCCTTTCCCAGTCCACCTCGAAAACCCCCCAGATAGTTGAAATCGCCTGCCCTTCTAATAGTTCCCATGATTGGGTCATGTCTTTTGTCATCCCTTCATATGTACGCATAAGCACACATCATCAACCAGCCCCAGCACAACCTTCTGGGTCTGCGCCTATCTTTTCCTAAAACCAGAGTGCCATCATCATTTGCCCCTTCATCCCGTAAGAATGACGATATTCACGCTGGCTGGCATATCAATCACAAGATAGCAGATTCAGGAATGTATATGCAACTTATTCCCTAGGAGTATTGTGAAAAGTCAGCTGAATCCCACACCTCCTCTTCGGACCCGGAACCCCATGTCGTCCAAAGGTCCACCTTGGTGGGTTTGCGGGCGTCGCTTAGACATTTATGGAGTGTCTATCGTAACGGGTTGATCACTGTTGGGAGGTCATGGCGGGCTGTAATCCAACATTTGTGCCATTCGGAGATCCAAAGAGGCTGGGTTATCTCCTGACAAAGGTAGCAAATTTGTTGCTGTTTCGGGATCGGAATGGAAGCGATGAGAGCTGTGAACCCTTACGCTAGGGCTTGATTTTATCATACATACTCGCTCTAAGTTTCTCGATGTATATGCGTCGTAGACAAGAACTTAGACTGGCCAGTTTAGTGCCATATGCCAATGATAGTTATATTACAATACAAGAAAAACACACAGAATTCAAACCTCCATTTACATGCTTACAAATTAATCCATTCAACTTCCTTTTTGACACTAAATGCAGATCACACTTCTTCCCCTACACTACATCTTCTACTTTGTCTAACATTTCGCTCCTCGCTAACCCATTATCTGCCCCTCTCCAACTCTTCCACCAACATGCCAAAAAATCAGGTTTTGTGCTTAAGATTTGGATATCGAGGTAATACTATATTTGAGTTCATCTTAAATAATAGATCGTCATACTGATATGAACGGAAATTTGAAAATAGTAGCAACTCTTGTGTGGAAATTACAGTAGGTATTTGCATGTAAAAGAAGGGTCATGCTGGCTTAGATCTCTTGTATATTGAAATACTTGGGTCACGGTGCCGTCATATAGTTTGTTATAGATAATATATTGTTAGGAAGTTTGCCAAATCCGTACCCGATACTCTCATCACATAATCTGCATGGACCGAGTTCTCTTTTCTCTCCGCTATCCTTGGAAAATTTCTAAATAATTACAAAAAGAAAACTACAGCGAACCAAACCTTATCCCTGATATCTTGACTACTCCCCTCCCTCCTACTACTCAGCTCGATGCGCCCATGGAAACAACCGAAGGCCTATCGAACCATCTCCCCACAAAATATTACCTATTTCGAACATCACGCTCAACTACCTATTACCAGGCTGGTTACATCACGGGAGTGGCCGGTCCTTTTCGACTGGACATTCGGGGGTCATGATGGTACAGATTTCAAATACATACTATAATGGTGACTTAAACCAAATATGTCCTACTGTCTTTTATTTGGCGCCGCTAGTGACTCAGCTTATGGAGATGCAAGTTGGCAATGTCGCAGACTACTGGCCATTGTATCAGAGGGTTACCCCTTTCAACATGATCTCTAATACTATTTTCATATCTGAAGAGTCAACTTGTAGATTTCCAGTTGGTGACCTGGCATTTACCGATTCGTACCTGTCGGTTGTGTGCGACTTGATCATGATGGAAGCGAAGATCAGGAGACATTGGGAACAGAGGAATCCTAAGAAAAAGAAAACATGAATTTAATAGTATTTTGTCCTCAAAGCCACGAGGTCCTGATTTGATAAAGAAACAAGCATTGACTTTGATATTTGGGGTGACCATGGCACTGCTCATCAAATTATCGTGGCTTTGAGTTTGCATTCCCATAGATACACCCATGACTTACATGTCGTACCATCACTTTCTTAGCCACTGATATAGGCATGGTACCGCCTCCAAGTCTGCAACCGCCTTGTCTTAGGTAGCCCTTTCCAATCCTCATTTAATACTGTGAAATTTGTAGCAACTTATGATTTGAGTTTTTGCTACGTCTTTGACTTGACTCAGCAATGTCCATGCATCCATTAGTGACATATGCGTGTGACTCGTAGTAAGAGTTAACGGGCGTAATAAAGACAGTAATGTAGAATGTATGAAATGAAGACTCTCAAGTTGTGTGGTTGTACAAGTGACTTAGAGCAGGCTATCTGGGCCGTTATTCTCTGGACGGACAGCTTTGGCATTTTAATGAACATTGTCACTATATTCAGCAAGTAATATACTAAGATGTGTCTATGCCTTTATTGACAAGTTCTTTATTATGAATGCGATTATTGTATACTTAATCTTAGTCAATACCAAGGATATGACACTTTCAGATCCAGAGCTGTTTCCTTCGCTCCCACGCCCCTCCTCCCTCCTTGAGGCATTTCTCTAGTCGTCGCTACCGCGCGAGTCCCACGGCTTGAAAAGTTAATAACACTGACCCACGTAGGACAACACCCAGGCCATCGCCACCCGAAGCCCATAGTAAAATCCGTTATTCCAAATAAAGTGACGAATGAACTTCCGCTTTTGACAATACGACCTCGTGTAAGCAAGTCAGTAGCACTCATATGTGCCCCAATATGTCAATATATATACCTTAATTGACACTGATATATAGCACCATGATTCTAAATACCATATCACCACAACTCCACTGTCAGTCACCTCCATCTCGTCAGGATCTCCCATGATGAGTCCCTCTCCAACATTAACTCCGACCTTCCAAGGTCACTACTTCAAGGCTACCCTATTCTCGGCTAACCATTCTGGGAAACAAGCCTAGAAGCGACCTCAGAGTTACATGCAAACAGTACAGGCGTATCTGATGACAAATAAATTAAAAGAAACATAAGTGAAGTGATAGGACACTTTGTTGGCCGAAGAATGATACATCATAATATCAGATACTATGGTTTCAACACTCCCTTCAAACTGTACGCGAGATAATAGACCGTAAAACGGGGCAAACTTATTGATGACACCTCATTATTTTATGGCGAGGCGTAGCTATACAAGAAGCGTATTAAATATCGACTTGGTTTATCCAGTTGTGAATATGACACATTCTCTCCCCCTCTCTCTTATTCCATTTGGCGGACATTGATGTTGACTCTCTTGTTCCGCAACCAGCCCCTCCACACTTCATAATCCCCACTATCCCTGTCCTCTGGGGGGGATCTAACTGCTGGCCAGTCTGCAAGTTCCTCTGGACAGGAGTCCCAGAAGACCTTGGGGACCCCATGCCATGCATACCGACTCTCCTCGGTCATGTAGATAACGTCTCCAGAACGAATTCTTAGCAGCAAGAAATTTTTATCTAGAGTTTCGCCCGATGCTCCATCACCCTTGAAGACACGATCTCTTTGTGCTGTAGCGGCCTCCCAATCGACATTATTTGGGGCGATCATGAAGAGGCTGTCACAGCCCATTGACAAGCTGATAAGTCCACGATCAGTCTTCTCACTGACATCTCTATGCATCATCATGGTATCTCCTGGGGTATAGAAGTTTACGATTGCCGCCTGGGCTACCGTTTGAGGAAACATCTCATGTAGAAAGTTTCCGAGATCTGGGGGGAAGTCGGGAGGGAGGGTTCCGGGATAGATACGGTTGGTCCAATCAAATTGGCCACCAAGCGTCATCCATGACAGGCGTCGATTCAATACTTGTGACAATGAAAGAGACTTGTGAATATCGGGATCTTTCGGGACAAAACGTGCAGAGGTGTCAGGTGGGTAGGTGAAGAAGGATGCGGGGGCAGGATTAGGATATGGGATGTTGTAATGAAGATGAAGATTGGTTTGATGTTCGGGGTTACTAAGATCCCGATGTACCACTCGATCAAGAATAATCCTCTGAGCCTCAGTAGGTATCAAGTTTGGGACAATACGGAGTCCTGGAGCATGTTAGTATCGTTGGAATATTGTGTCACGTGAAAGAACATGTACCTGGAACTAGTGGATGAAACAATATTTCAGCATCTTTTGCTGGACTTGGTGATTTATAGCCAATGTGAGACCATGCCTTTTCGATATTAATAGCGGGAATGGTTCCGGCAACTTTGTAATTTTGTGTCTGGGCCGGGTCCCGGAGATCGTCAATCTCGGAGCTACGGAGAAGGTCCGATTGCTCAGTACGGGAAAACCCTTTCCAGATTGCTTTCAGTTGAGGAGCAGGTTGCTCATGGGCATCAAGTTTTGTGAGATCGAGTGGCATATTGTTCCAGCTGCTTTCGGTATCCTTTTAACTGCAAATAATAGGATATTTTGGCCTTTGTTCTTGGCAAATCAGCAGTATTTTGAAGCGGAAGTATCGCAGGGATAAGAAATGATACCATAATCAGTTAGGGTTTGTGGTATTTTCGGCAGTTATCAGGTTCTTGCATATCAGCTGACAGCAGTTGATGTTGGCCGGCCAGCCATGTTTGTTTTCTTTCCTGTTTGAGCTACAAAAGTTGGCGGTCGCGCAAAATTCTGTGCCAGCGCGATCAAGTATTGTGAATCTCATATAATGGGCTAGCACACTGCGAAAAGGATATGATGGCTACCAATTCGTGCATAATAGCAACTGAGCCAGTAGAGCGTCGTTTTAGATGATGCCACTATCCAAAAAGGCTATCTCCTTAGTAAGGCGTATTCTTGCCCTGTGTGCGCAGTTCGCTAAACAGGGAGGAAAGAAGCCAACACTGCATGCTGCCTTATCGATAAGGATATCATGATGAGATTCAGCTTGGGATGCTAAATTTTGGCAACGTCTAAGTCGAAGAATGGCGGTGACATTGAATCTAGAGATTAAGACACAAGATGAGATGAATGTTTATAGAAGCACAAGCTTCTTGCTTTAAAACCATTGTTGTAGGGCAGGTATAGCGATATACATGCTGCAGACAAGACGGCCTGTCACGTGCAGCGGTTTTGCGAACCGTGTAGATGGTTGCTATAGGCTTTTCTTTGTAAATACAATATTTCTATCAAAAATGAATAACTTGTATATATGCACGTTTTATTTTCAAACAACTCAATTGGCACAAATGCCTCTTCTTCTGTTGATTTTCTTCTTATGCTGGAGTCTGGAAGTGCTCCCTCAGCAACCCCCACCGTAACTCGCCACCCCAGTCGACAGCCTAGAAGGCAATAGCCAAAACAGAGCAAAATCCCCCAAATAAAGGGCAACTACTACAAACAGCCCAGTACACCCGAGCATCTTGTTAAGGACGGCCCTCTTGAACTACTTGCGACTCTAGTTACTATCGCGATCTCTGATCTCCTCAACAATCCATCTTCAGAATCAGAAACCTACCCCTTTAACGTTACGGTGGCCAACAACATCAAGCAAGTCTCCTTTCGCGTTGCTTGCCAGCATTTGATCAACCAATCTCCCTTGACTAGCTACATTCGTGCTTGCTGAACTGAGGGTTTCTTGACGCCATCAGCCTTGTCTGCTTGTTTCGATTTCGCCCCATTGTTCCTTCAACTTTATCCTGATTCTTAGACTACTTCATCGAGATCAGACATCCCAATTATCTTACCAGAGCTGCCCTGCCCAGTTCACCATCGAGCTATACAACCTTCATCAAGAATCCTGTACTCTAGGATCCACTTCTTGCCTTGTACCTCTCTCAACATCTATTTCATTATCGGAGTTCCTTAGTTGCTATGGATAATTATCAGAAGCTGGAGAAGATCGGAGAGGGTAAGTTCAATTGTCGTTTTGCCAAGCTGTGTACCCCGCACCTCATGGAGTTTACTTGCAGCTGCTAACCAATGCTCATCTGGTAATGTTCACAGGTACGTATGGTGTTGTTTACCGTGCCCGCGACCTTCAAAATGGAGGCCGTATTGTTGCCTTGAAGAAAATCCGCCTTGAAGCCGAAGATGAGGGTGTTCCGTCCACCGCCATTCGCGAAATCTCCCTACTAAAGGAGATGCGTGATCCAAACATTGTTCGTTTATTCAACATTGTTCACGCCGATGGCCACAACCTCTATCTGGTGTTCGAGTTTCTCGACCTTGATTTGAAGAAGTATATCGAGTCTTTGCCCCAAAGCGATGGTGGCCGTGGGAAGGCACTACCGGAGGGTTCTTCCGATACCCTGCGCCGCATGGGTCTTGGTCCGCCTGTGGTCAAGAAGTTGATGTGGCAGCTCTGTCAAGGTGTGAAATACTGCCACATGCACCGTATTCTTCACCGTGATCTCAAGCCCCAGAACTTGCTGATTGACCGCGATGGCAACCTGAAGCTGGCCGATTTTGGCCTGGCCCGCTCTTTTGGTGTACCACTGCGCACATACACCCATGAGGTCGTTACCCTGTGGTATCGTGCCCCCGAAATTCTTCTGGGCGGCCGCCAATATTCTACTGGCGTCGATATGTGGAGTGTTGGCTGCATTTTTGCTGAGATGTCCACCCGCAAGCCTCTGTTTGTTGGTGACTCTGAGATTGATCAGATTTTCCGCATCTTCCGGTATGTACTACCATATGTAGCACTTCTAGGCTGTATACTAATGACCGCTTCTACATGTAGCATTTTGAGTACCCCATCGGAAGAGGTGTGGCCCGGTGTCACTTCTTACCCCGATTTTAAGCCGTCTTTCCCCAAGTGGCAGCGTGATCCTAATGCCTCTCTCTGCGAACCCTTGGATAACATCGGCATGGACCTACTGGAACAAATGCTTGTCTATGATCCCGCCAACCGTATTTCTGCTAAACAAGCTTGCAACCACCCATACTTTGAGGAGTACCAGACAGCTGTCGCGTCTGCCCAGCCTGCGTCGCGGAGCCGCACCGACTACTATTAGAGAAACAACCGGGTTGTATCTGCGACAAAGGTTTAGAATAGGCTCGTGGCTAACTTGCCTAAGAAGGAGCTTTATGTACGTATTTTTATTGGGATGGCCGTGCTTGGACCGAATTGTTTCGGGGTTAACTGGGCAAAAAGGCAATCTGGTGAAGGGTAGACTTATTGGAAGTCATCAGTACCTGTTGTGGTTATAGAGATGGCCCCGATGATACAAGTTTAGAGGTTAGTGGCCGGTGCCTTTAACACTCTGGCTCCGATTCGTTTGACGGAGACCCATTGTTTATTGTTTATCATGGATTTGTTTGTGGTTTTCAGTTGGTCATGTGCTGTTTGATATTGATATCTCGAGTTGTTGCAGTTGTCATGAATCTTAATGTCTTATGCTATCAGCCTATTCGTGTTTTCATCGATTCCCATGTTAACATATATTTATCCGTACCCCGCGCACTATATATATACATGAATTCTTGTGATAATGGCTTAGTATATAGTCCAGCTTGTTGCCATCGATGGATGAGGACAAAAAAAGCAAAAATAAACTCCTCCGGACAGGCTTGAACTGTCAACCTCCTGATTGCTGAGACCAGATCTCTTAACAGTCAGACGCGCTAGCCAATTGCGCCACAGAGGATGTTCGATGATGGGCCAACTAATAATGGAACCTATGGAGTCTACAATAGTGAGTGCAGTATGGAAGCGCGTCGAATAGACTCCTTATAATAGGGTAGACGTTAAATAAATTCAAATCAAATCAAATCAAGCAGTATGGAAGCGGAGCATGGCATAGAGGCGTCAAATAAATTCAAATCAAATTCAAATCAGTTCTGGAAGCGGAATAAAATATGTAAAACAATAAACCAATCAAACAGTTATAGAAACGGCATACGGGCTTGCCTGGAGTATAGGAGTCTCTAGGCTACGGTCGCCGGCTTGCGGAAACTTTTATACAGGCAGATCAAACAGCCTTACACTCCGGTAGCCACTTGTGAAAATCCGGCATCACATCATCATCACAAGATTAACCGACGTAACTTAAATCAATCAAAGCGTTATGGATAGTACATAGAGTTTGTTTGAAGCCAAAAAGGTAGCAAGTAATTCACTAAGTGTGCTCCCACCTTTCAACTGTGGAGCTTGTGTGAATTAACTTGAGATGCTAAAAAAAGTTGTGATGATATGGGGTGAACCGGGATTGAACCGGTGACCTTTAGATAACTACTCGTAAAGAGACGGCTGAAGTTTTAATGGCTTCAGTCTAACGCGCTCCCAACTGCGCCACCACCCCAAGGTTGTTGGGTTGAGCTCACATAACCTGCATTATATACCTAGCTCTTATTGTGGCCACTTCCATCGGCCCTCGTGGTGTAGTGGTTCTACACTTGGAGGTCTTCCTGACTTTGCACAGGAAAGGCAGTCGGTTCAAATCCGGCCGGGGGCACCAGATTTTCCACTAGTGTCAGTCACCTCCTGGGCGCTATAGGAACTTGTACACTACGTCGAAATCTCAACCAATCACT
>LXGU01000080.1:0-111769 GCA_001640685.1 Catunica adiposa
CATTCAATATATTTAGCGGCGGTCAAAGAACACCGACCAGATCGGAGATGCAGTTCTTAAAATGAGGGCCACAATAGCATCATATAATGATGACTATCAAATATACTAAATGGGAGGTTCTAGTGCAAAAATAGGCACTTAGCCATGATGGTACTTTACGGCTGGTAGCAGGGCAAGAGAACTTATCGTATTTGAAGTCTAGAATTATCAGTGTCGTAGACACCCTCCCTATTAGCGTCCCTTTATTTGCTGGCACCAGTTATCTGGGCAAACCACATCAGTAATTACCAGGACAATGGATTTAGCTATCAGATGGTTTATCCCTCCCACCCTTGTTTCCAAATCGATCGGGTTCTTATCATCATGATGACCATATTTTAGTACATTTCAGTAAAAACTCGTAATCTCCACTTCGCTGGTGTGGGATCCCTTGTATCACGGAATTATCCATGATCCCATTTCAAATACTAAGAGTCTCACCAGAACCCACTGACTACCAGTGAACATAAATAAGCACCTAGTCACTCCTTTGGGCTACGCTGGCTCCACTAGAAACCAATATCCACCGTTTACCGGAATGGGAGGCCCTGGTTGCAGGTATGGAGAAGTTGTCTGTGAAAACTTATTGCGATGGTCCTCATATTGCTGTGTTAGGTGAACATTTGCGAACTGGTCCTGAAGTTGCGGGAGAGAAGAGAGATTATTATTTTGGTAGATGTAAGTCTGGGGTAAGTGGACATTCATGAGTAGATTTGGTAACAAGAGTCGAATAGGAACCTGGAGAATAATATATTTTGATGTAAAGAGATAACTTGGAGAGATCAATCATTGATGAGAAAATCCTACACAAGAGTCAACAGGTAAAGGAATCCGCCATATATCCAGATTCCCAGATAGTGACTTTATCCAATGGATATGAGTGGCTACGAACTGCAACTGAAGAATACTTAGAATATCGTAGGCATTGGACTGACATATTGGCAGTGGACTTCAGAAGACAAGTCGTTTTTCGTGATAGCTCCTCTCTAATGTGCACATGCACGCCCCGGGCTGCAAGTTATCCACCTTTTTCTGTAATAATTGAATCTTCACAGATGGTACTATTTGAGTCCGTGGATGCTATGGCCCAGCCGTTAATTCCCAGTATCCAAACAAACGCAAGCACAAAATAATACAACGACGGCCTTATGATCTGTCCGGTACTCAGTCCGGCGTTGAATAGACTCCTTATAATAGGGTANTCGCTCGCGGAAGGCTCTGACATAGGCGGCAGACGGTCTTAAGGTCTGTCCGGTGACCACTTGTGGAAGCCCGGCGTCGAATAGACTCCTTATAATAGGGTAGACGTTAAATAAATTCAAATCAAATCAAATCAAATAATACATAATCTCAATTATTAACAAAATTCAACTCTCGGTGAAACCTAAGCATCATTGGCGCAGCTTCGGGTTCTAAGTCTCCAACCCGGATCTCACCTGGACTCTCTCAGTCCCGATCATCAGGATGGAATACCAACGCCCGAACCTCAATACTCTCTCTCCCCTCCTCCTCACTACCCGCCGGATCCTCAAAAGCTGTATGCGGCACATGTCTCGCCCTCCCATCCTCCTTACTATCATAGCACTTAATAAACAAAACCTCACCCGGTGTCAACCCCTTCTTGTAATACCACTGCGTCTTCGGATTATACGCAACCTGCAAAGTCTCACCCTTCCGATTCGGGTAAATCAGTCCCGTCGGAATCAAATCAGCCGCCTCGATCGTCCGGTAGTCCGCAACCGCCAGGGGATCGCGCCGCACCGTCTTGATGGGGCGCCAAACATTGATGATTTGGACGCGGCCAGCAAGCAGGGCGTCGGCTTGGTCCGGAAGGTGCTGGGGGACACGGGTGCGGGCAGCGGCGAGCGATTGGTCGATGTGGGCGCGGAGGACGGGGGTGCGGTTAATGGAGATGTTCGTGGCGGCGGCGGCGGCGGGCGAAGGAGGGCGGCGAATGGTGTGGTCAAAGATGTACACAAGAGAAGCTCCAGTTCTAGTTGGAAATGTTAGTATAGAGTGATATATATCAGAGTTGTTGGCTTGGAGACGGATTCTTACTGAGCTTTGAGAAGCTCTTCGACTTCGGGGTAATACTCCTTCTTGATCTTTTCGTCGTCGGCGAAATCCTTTTCCTTGGAGACGTGCTTGATGAACTGGAAACCCTGCAGGTCAAGGTTGAACTTGGATTCTTCCCCGGAGACATCATGGATCAGAGCCGGCTTGGTGATTTTAGGACGATCGTAGGTCTCAGGACGGTCAATATAGGTAGGGGCCGGCGGGGAGCCATCCTCGTTGGGCTTGTAGTAGTTGATGGTAGTGAGGACATCTCCGGGGCGGGTGGGCTTGAGAGTCACCTCTGGTTCTGGGAGGACGTGGGGCCCGGTGAGGGTAGTGGCGGGGTTGAGGATAGCAGTAGACATGATTTTATAGTAGATGTTGTGATATTCAGTGTGATTGTTGGTGGTTTGGCTTCAGATAAAATTGTTTAATCAAGTGCAATGCTGATCTCATTTTATATGTCTTCAACTTGCCACACTTCGCACCTCATCGTCACATCAAATGTCAAATGAAGCACGCAATGCGGGACAAGCCCGTGTGTCACTACATTTCCTTGATTTGAAATGCACCGCTTAGAAATAGACAATCACATAATTGAAGCTCAATTGCATGATCGCGAGAATATAGGCAGATTTACGATAACGCTCCTCAAGGTCGTAACCATAGCCAAGACTCAATCCAATTCTTCCACGGCCAAACACCGGACGAATTTACAGTATTAACCGGAAACTCCGGTCCAAAAATTGACCTATATACTTGAACCGCATGTACGCACCAAGCACAAAGCATAAACCTAAGCCACAGATATTGTATTATTAACACATCGGATCCTTTCGATCTGTGTCACATGATATTCGCAGAAAACCCTCCGAGTTTCATTATGAAATTCCGGACTTAGCCATCCTGGGGGTTTTCCGTATGTTAAGTCGTTAATTTAAGGTTACGGAGATAAATTGGGGCAATTCTAAGCTATGCTATCAGGCTAATTCACGATCCTCTTACACTACTCCTTATGCACCTTTACAATTTCCGTAATACTAGTACCGTCTGAAAGCACCCGGGTCTTCTCATCCAAGTCATACCCATAAACCCAAGGCAAAAATACCGCCCATGACCACCAGTAAAGAACTGCTAACAGTAGTCTAACAAGAACCCTCAATATTAGCATTATGTCACTCATAATATTTTTGTGATTACCATTTTGCACTTACATTCCAATGCTGACCACCGCATACGCCGCATACCAAATCCCATCCTTAAACCTCTCTTCAGGCGGGAAAAACGGCGCCGTCAACAAAGCCAAACTCAACCCAATTCTCAACCAAACCCCCGGCACCCAAGCCCGAAACGGCCTCTTCAATTCCGGATTCCTCTTTCTCAACACCAATAGTCCAGCCGCCACCGCAAAAGCAAACAACTGTGCCGGGTATCCCTCAACCTCCAATACAAGATCATATACCCTCTCAGACGGCGGGGTTGTGATCACCAAGACAGATGGGACCCAGTGAATCAAGAGAGCGCCAAGAGGTGAGCCAAATGGTTTTGTAGATGAGAAGAATTCGGGGCAAGGAATGAAGCCTTGACGGGCAATCTCCTGCTTGAGGCGAGCCATCGTGAAAGCGACGACCATGACGTTGCCGCCAGCTGATAAAGCAATGGCAAGTGGAAGTAGGATTTGCCCCAGAGTTGGACCGTAAACTCTGCTGAAGAACAAAGCAGCGATCATCTCGCCGCTTTCCTTGATTTCGGAGATTGGGACAATGATAAAATATGCGATGTTTGTGAGGAGGTAGAGAAGGCAGCAAGTGATCAGGGCTGTGATGGTCGCTGACCGAAGAGTCCGAACAGGATTTTGTATCTCGTTGACGACATTGTTGGCAGATTCTAATCCAGCATAAGAGTAGAAGACTTTGAAAAGAGATGTAGAGATTACTCCCCAGTTCCACACCGACCCGGCAAACAAGTGGGTCCAAAGCCCTCCAGACCCCATTGACTCCGGAACTCTGACTGGAACCGATATATCTCCTGATCTATTTCTTTCAAAAGCGACAACCCATAGCCCCGACACAATCATGAACCCCACAATCCCAATCTTAAGCCACCCCAGGAAGTTCTGAATCCGCACTCCCCATCCCGGGACCACAGCGTGCAAAAGAACCACCACCGTCAACAATCCCGCCGCCAGTCCTTTCCTAACCCACTCCGCCGCCCCCTCATACCCAAACGCAAACAATACATAACGACTAAAAACCACCGTGTTCGTCGCCGTAAACCCCAGCAACACAAAGTACACTGCCACCACAGTCGACGCCAAAAACCTCGGCCTCCTATAAACAAACTCCAAATACACCTTCTCTCCCCCGCTCCGTGGCAACATTGTCCCAAACTCTAGGGAAATAGCCAAGCCAAACGACGCAATTATGGCCCCGATGATCCATAGGATGAGCGCAAGCCCAGGACTCCCGACGGCTCGAACAATTGTTCCCGGGGTAGCGAATATGCCGCTGCCGATGACACGGGAGATTATGAGTATGTAGGTGGACATCCATGTTAAATGGCGGCCAGTTGCGGAGGTCTCGGTGGTGGTGTTTGAGTCGAGGGTGCGAGGGGTTGTGGGTTGGGGGGCGGATTCGAGGATGGAGGGATCCGGGGGTAAAAGTGGTTGGGTTTCCGGGATAAAGGATGACATTTTGTGGAAGTCCGTTGGTTCAGATAACTTATGATTTTGATGAGAGTACGGATAATGCCACTATATTATTCACAATGGGTGGTGCGATGGTCTTGGCAAATAAAGTAAAGATGAGGCCGTCGTCATTAGGCGCAGCCCTCACGCATTTGCCATCATCAGCCAGTCAGTTAGTCAGTCAGTAGTAAGTCGCGGTTTTAGTCACCCTCTTTGGTACCGGTATAATCTAAAAACGACACAATAAACACAGCACAGCCCGACGTATACAGCTGTTATCTAAGAAGTGCACATGAAAGACAAGTAAATGGCAATTATCAGGCTCACTTGCGTGCTAGTGAAATCAGATATATTATAAATCAAGGGATCCAGTCGATTTACAGATCGGTGGCTACCCCGAGATTAGAATGGCTATATTTGAGGGATACAGTGCAACGGCCTGTCGCGGTAAACAGAAGTCGCGACATCTGCGGGTTGGATGAGGAATGAGAGATTGTAAGATTCCTTATCTAGGTGAATATCAAGCTGGTGTACAAGACCCTTACTTTATAAATAGAACCCTAGTATATATCAATATGATATACACGTGATAACGCATGGGTTGTTTAACCCTACTTATGACCATATTACTAAGATTTTATGTTGCAAGTGTTGTGATATATAAGTCTTTGTAAGCTTGCAGCATGTCAGGCTTAAAAGGCATAAGTTCTGAGTACCAAATGTGTTCCTCAGCAGGGTGGTAAACTTGAGTCTGATCAGCCTAAGAGGGCTTTCTTGAACCCTATCTCATATATAAATGATCTCCAACTCAAATACCCATTATCACTATGACGCAATTTAGATCCCGTTCTAGTGCCATAACCCCCAAGCTATCGTCCTGCGCTACCAAACTAGCCTCCAATTCCCGAATAAAAAGAGGCTCCCGATAGCCTAAGCCCCATAATCGCCCATCTCTTCATCCAAGCGAACCCGGCTACCCTTGATCGCATTCTCTGGATCTTTCCATCATACGGCGCAATCTCGTTTAGTGCCACTAGCTTTTGGCGATGATCGCCGGCCGATGGGTAGAAGAAAGTTTGACAGGAGTGGAGTTAGTGGCGCCGGGAGGACGAGGCAAGGGATAGGGGATTTGAATGTAAGAAAAATGTCTGAAGGCATGTCTGAAGGCATGTCTGAAGGCATGTAACGGGGATGAGGGGAAGAAAGCGTATTGTTAGCAGGATGGACAGCCAGCGGTGTCATATCTGCTATATTGAGTCCAGGCGATCATCTGATATGGTGCTTGACAATGTTGAATGAAGGGCAGTTCATTGCTGCTTGATTGCTGATCTTTTGGCACACTTAACCCAAGGACATAGATCAACTCGATCCATGTAAACCGCTGAAGTCTCAAACAGTCGCTTGCTCCTCCCACCCAAGATACCATTACTCTTTGAATCCCAGAGGTCCCACATTGACACACCGAGAACCGAGGCAATATCGCTTGCGCTTGAGCAAACGCACAGGCAATGTCAAGAATGGCATAATAATGCATACGAACACTAGGGTTTATGTTTAATGCATAAAATTGTGGTGGGCCACGCGAAATAAGTTGTAAAGAAGGGTCATAGCTGGAGATATTGCCCAGCACGACTTACCGGGCGAGTTACGGAGTGAACGACATTAGCAATTTGGAGGGGACATTGTGTATCTATGAAAGAAGTGGCTGGTGCTGTGGTTTCTAGAAGCCTGATATATGAAGATGGTGATATTGACAGCGAGGCAGATGATATAGGTGTTTTGGTTGGCCGGTTAATCGTCAAGGTCAATATCGATATAAAAAAAAAATTACTCGAAGAAGGTCCCCATGTGAGGGTCTGGTCAAGTGGTTGATAGGCCGAGGACGGAATAATAAAGGGGACAAGGAATGATACTGGATCCCTGTGTAGAAGGGGAAAGTTTCCATCCGCCGCTGGTGAATTGCCACGAGGGCCTGTCAGTCAAGGAAGATACCGTCTAGTCACTCTATATCGACCTTGTATGTGTATTCTATCATGTCTACATATGTCACCTCCATGGATAACAACAAACGCTCAGGCCCCGAGCCAAACAATGCCTTCGCCTCTAGTGCTAATTGATAATTGCGCCGTTTAGTCTCTCCGCCTCGCGCACAAGCTCATTTGTTCTCGCCCGCGTGAGTAGATGCAGGAACAAAGGTGATAGCCCACTATAGAGCTTCCAAAGTGAGCTGAATCATACGAAGCTGCAGGATGCATTGAAACGTTGGGTGCATTAGGGAAATATGGTGAAGTGGGGATGGGGCTGGGATAGGTTGGGATATATTGGGTCTTGGTCATTTTATCGGAAGACTTGGTAGTGACTATGGATCGGAAATATTGAGAGGGAGTTGGAATTACTTGGAGATACTGAGATCTTTTGTATTAGGTGCATATGCAATTGTTGTCCGTTTGGGATTCAGGGTAGCCCAACACTCGCACGAGATAGTATGATGTATATTCGGTGATGATGTCAGATTGCACAAACAAAAGACTTTGAACATATAAGATCTGTCTAGGGTGACTGCAATTAAGACAAGTGAGGATCTAGTATCACCGCTCTCATATCTGAAAAACACAAGATATATAATAACCGCTATTCTCGGTTCGACTAGATGGAATCTAGAGATCTTCAAGTTAGTGTTTCTTACCTCTAACTATCCCCTGTTCACTATCTTGAGTTGATGATTGTGTTGCATTTCCCACGTTTCTTATGCGGAACCTCACGGTGAGTATAGCAGAGGGATTTACAGAAACATTGCGTGCATGAAGCTAGGGGACCAGTCGTAACCCGGAGGTGGCTGTACCAATATTTCCCAGCATGTTATTCCCATGAAGCTCACCTATATTCTTTATTTTTGGTGTTTGACAAATTCTAGAGAGCTCCAAGCATCAAACTAGCCCATGTTTTTCACCCCCTGTAAATGGCACATGTTTGATATTAGCTATCGTCGTCATGTTCTGGATTCCTTATCAATTTTCAGCATAGTTGTTATGGATTCCAACTTGATGTCTCACTACTTAATAGCAAATCTATCAGCTGTCTCATCTTGTCATTAATCAGGCTAAGACACCACCGTTCGCCATGCGAATCTGTTTCGACGTAGAATATGCAAATATGCAAGCCCATCTGATCAAGCCACCCAACAACACAACCTGGTCAGGTTAAGCAGCTAGACAAGAAAACAAGCTAGACTTCCACGATTCAAACTATTTGCTCCTAGCTCCCCCCCCCCTCGACTTTGACTTATCGAAACGCACGGGCTCATTTTCGTTCAGTATGCTCTCGTGGTCTAGCAACATTTGCCTCCATTAGGAAATCTGCGCAATGAGGGCTAAGATCACGACTTGGGTCTATTGTCAACAATAACAGCTGAGACCAATCGCAACTTGTCTGTGAAGGTCAGGTTTAGACATATATACATATATCTATTATATATCTTTGTGTATTTTATTCCCGGCTTCTTCTTATACAGAACCCTTCAGGCCCGAATAATGTGCATATCCACCGAATAGACCTTAATATTCACATCGTATGTCTTTCTCAATATTCATAATGTACAGGATCAATCCTTCCTCTTCTCCACCACTCTACCCTTCTCTCCACAGCCTATTCCCCGACCTAGAGCTCGGACCTATTCTTGTGTCGTTCCCTGACGATCGCTGCACAACCAGACAGCAGTAAGTAACCCTCAACCTCTTACCTAACCACCCGTCAATCCCTCCCAACGGCAACCCACAGCATGGTTCGCGAGATTGACGGAAGCCCTCAGCGCAAGCCAGCTTGTCCATCCATCTCCCTCTTGAAACACACCAAATATAAAAACGCTACCTGGGTATGCTCTGACCAAAGCACGAGAGGAGACATAGATGAAAAGAAAAAGAAAAAACAAGAAAAGAGGGTCCCTATGGTAGAGAAGGCGTGGTTGCTTGTGCATCCATATGGTGCTGCTGATGAATACGGACAATATGAATTTAGAATGTAGTGGGAACTTGAAGGAGATGGATGGCGTAAGGTAGAGACACCCGCAATTTGCACCTGGCCGCCCTCGTAGTATATCAATGTAGGGTCCATATAAACTTGTCCACCAAGTCCAAGACCCGACATGGCCCCCCTCGCCCTGTGGTCGTCCCCCCGGGCTATTTCTGACTCTGAATTGCCTGAAATTACGACAAAGTCTCTGTTTCTCTTTTCTAACACCTGAGAATGTCCTGGCAAATACCCTGATCATCACCCAATAACCACTGCATGGGACTCCCAAGGGCAAAAATCCCGACCAGAGTCCATCATGGCGGATCCCAGCCTCCCACTTATCAGGGCCTGTCAAGATTTGAGTTGGGGAAGGGAGTTTGGACCGGCTCGGTGTCTGCCACTTAATAAACAAGCATTTTGATACAGATACGGTTCTTAGACCGTCGGGTATTGAATAGCACTGCCATAACGACGACGCGCGTATCCTATCCACCCCGAGTCAATAACGATATCCCTAATCATACCAATGGAGACATAAAGCCCACAACATAAACATAACTACCGCCAAATTGCATCTCACCTGTCAAGATCCCCACGATTTCCAACGTTCTAGACTCGCCCACATCCACCTTAAGAACCATTTTCGAAGCCAAGGAGAATCACCCACAACACCATAACTACAGGAAGGCTCACCAAATCCTCCGCTAGATCCTTCTGTAAATCTCCACTAAGTCTGCCATTATAACCATATTCTTCCCCTTGTTTCACAGCGCATGCTGCACCTGTAAACAAACAGGGGCCAGCGGCCAGAGGCTAAGCATATGAATACAGAGCCCCAAGTCAGTGCCCAAGTATTCCATTTTTGGCCACATGTAATTTAAATCACCTATTTATCGAATAATTCTTTCTTATTTTATTTTATATTTTTCTTTGCTTGCTGCAGTTTGTTCTCGGTGCTTTCCCACAAACCCCCTGTCCGGTCCCTGTTCCTTCCAATGATGGCCCGTTCAACATTGAGTTCAATTCCCCGCCGTCTTGTCACTATATCATGAAGCCGGCTCCCGCACGCTTCTTACACTCGATGTCTACTTGTAGTTCATTTTATTCACAATTCTTCTTCTTCTCGACCTTCATTCCTTTTATTCTTCTTCATAATTTTTTTTTTAGTTGCTAGATTCTTCTATAGATAACTTAGAAGAAACACATAACATAGCAGCATTTTGCTTATTCCCACTTATTTAGTCGTCATCATCTTCATTGATAGATCACACACAGCTTCTCCGCCATATCACGCCACCAATCAAATATCTTGGCTGGATTTTCCCTAATACCTTATTCCCACATTAAAGACTTCTATCACAGTATCATCACTACATTCCACATCTAAAATGGGCCTCATGGACCGCATCCAAGCTAAAATCGAGCTCTTCCGCCTCGAACAACGCTACACTCGCCGCCGCAATCGCCGCTCTACCTTCCAATCCACCGCCATCTACGTCGACGGTGAATACGTCTACCAAACCCCCACCGCTACCGGCTCCTCCAACCACTCTTCTACCACCTCCTCTGCCGCTTCCCCAACCACCTACAGCTCCGCGACGGCCCCGCGCTCCAGCGCCCTGCACTTTGAACCCGCGGCGCCTGTTAGTCCCTCGTTGCCGTCGGCTTCGAGCATGGGATCGCATAGCTCGGCGTGGGCAGACCAGCAGAGACGGAAGAAGACGAACAGGATGAGCATGCCGGCGTTTGGCAATTCGGGGATCTCGTTTGAGAGACCGGAGGCTAAGGCGGCGGAGTCCCAGTGGTAGATCCCGAGTGGAGGGGACGGAGACGGGGGAGGGGTCTTGGTCGTTCCTGGGTTCTAAATACTGGGGCTAGGGAGGATTTCCCCCGAGGAGGAAAACAAAAAGAAGGACTAACGGGTGTTCTTCACAATGGAGCTCGTTGGGCCAGCTGTCCAACGCTACGATGACCATATTTCTATGACGTTCTTTCCAAGCACAATTGTCTCTTGATTTCATATCTTTTACGGCTGCTTTCTGTGTCTTGCTATCGACATCTCGCAACTACCTTTCTCTTCTTACGTTCATTACGGCGAGATCCTTTAACAGAAGGATTCGTCATTTCTTCTTTATCATTATTACTTTTATTGCAATATTATTCACATTTCAGTTTCTTTATTCTTGCTACCGTTGACTTGATCTGTGCTTGTTCATCTTTGTCTGTCCTACTATGCCATGATACTATCGATCTATGCTTGACATGGCTGAGGTACCTGTCATACAAAGAAAATGTCCACTCGGGTTGGGCTACCTGGTACGATCTTTGCTTAGTATTTCCTTATTGCTTGTTTGTTTATCCTTGTTTATTATTGTATGACATGTTTGTATGCATAGTGTGTCATGGGCGGAAACGAGGAAGTTATCTGGTGGCCATCTTAGTTGTGATAGTATTATGCCTCGCAATATATCATGCAAAAAACGTCAATACTTGGTTTTCAGGCATGTAGTTTCTATGTACTACCAAATGTATATATACGTGCTATACTATTTACAATATATATAAAATATATTGCCAATTTATCAAGACTTGACTGTATTGTTCCCAGGACTATGATGAGATCACCTGCTTCTACCATATGCAAGTAGCCCACCCATCATCTACCTACTTACCAACCCCGTAACATAAAACCCACCACACAAACCACCCACGAAGATCGTTCCTACTTCTAACCTACCCACTCATCTCACAGTGTCACACAAACCCTCCACAGTTTTCATCTCTACTTGGATTGATTGATTGAACTAAGTTACGTCGGCTAATATCGTGTAGATGATGTGACGCCGGGTTGGTTACTGGAGATAGCGTGAAGCCGTCCGCTCTCCCTATATATGAGCTTTCTGCAAGCGGGTGACTGTGTTCCGAAGGCTTACGTACCCCAGACAAGCCTGTATGTCGCTTCCAACGAATATATCTAAACTAATCAAATCTTTAAATCCCTACTAACCGATTGATTTGATTGATTGTATTGGTTTACGTCTACATATGGTCTAGAATTTTAGGAAGCGGTTAAAGCCTCTAGAGCAGCCTGGAAAGCCTTCCGCAACAGCAATNCGACGACCTACTAACCGCCATGTTACGATTAAGTCATATACTAACAAACGACTATCTCATTCAACAAACAACTAGCTCGCTTAGCTCAGTTGGTTAGAGCGTCGTACTAATATCTTACCTGAGATATCAAGTAATGCGAAGGTCGCCAGTTCGACCCTGGTAGTGAGCATCATAACATCCTTCAAGATCCTTCTTTTTGAGTTCCGATTATATCTTTTTTTTTTGGGGGGGGGGGCTGTGTTACCTGAAGCTGTGGTTGGCTTGAAATATCTCCAAATCAAGACGTGATCTACACTAATATGTTCAACTAACATTTACACACAATACATTATCCAAACCAAGTCTCATTCTAATGCCGATTATTAAGATTAACTAGCTAAGCTCAACACATGAATGAATTTACAACCGAAACAACTTCTCCAATTTGTCCTAACCTTCCTTCACTCTTAACATTCTCGGAATATCTTCGGAGGAGGCCACCATGATCCCATATACGCCGAGATTTCTTCTCCGATAAGCTACTTACTGATGGGATGGAAAATCTCCATCGCCAATCGCGGTATCACCTGACAATGTCACTTCGTGTCTTCCACGAGCAGTACGGCTCCTAGCCCAGTCAGGATCGGCGCTTGGCACAGTGTGCTTCATTTCAGTAGGTAGGCTACTCGTGCGCCTGAGTGGAAATCTGAATTCATGCATGTGAGCTATAGAGGGGTCGATGCTGGGCTGAGTGTTCATCGCCGCTTGAGTCGATTGCGAGTTGATTTTGCCAGTGGTGCGACGGCTAGACTCGGTGGAGCTAGGTAATCCGGATTCAGGATCGTGGAGCTTCTCTTTTTCCCAGGGCCCACCGCCATTACCAAAGAAAGAAATGAGCCTATTGTAAATAGCAGGGAAATTCATGTATGGCATATTGATGGGTGACTCCCCTTCATAGATCAAGAGATCATAGAGGAAGCCACCGAACAGCATGCCCAAGATGGGAGCAATAACGGGAATCCAAAAGTAGTAATTCCCGGCAGTCCAGACTTCACTCCCGTATCCGACCATGGAAGATACGACACGGGGCATAAAATCGCGGGCGGCATTCATTGCATAACCTGTCTCCCAACCAAAACACATACCAATAGCGAAAATCAACATACCGACTGCAACAGGAAGAGTTACTTGTGTCCCCAGGTTACCATGATCTGTAATGGATAATATACCAGCCATGAGCACTGCCGAGGCAATGAACTCAGAGAAGAACTGGCCAGCAGTGCCTAAGAACGGCTGAGAGTAAGTGCAGAAAAGACCGGCAGTGGCTGTTGGCCCAGTCACCGTGCGACGTCCCTCTGCGCCTTCATAGTAGTCGATGGCAGAGATGTAGTTTCCATACATAATCAGGGCACCTACAAGACCACCCAACAATTGAGCGGTAATATACCCAACAATCTTTTTACGGTCAAAGCCGCGAAAGACTGACAGTGCTAGAGTGACACCGGGGTTTAGATGAGCACCACTCTTACCGGAGACAAGGATTCCAAAACCCACAGCAAGGCCCCATCCTGCATTGATACTGAGGTTGGAGCCAGCAGAACCACCAGATAGTGTCTTCTGTGCGACAACAGCATCACCAAACATAACCACAACAAGGGTGCCAAGAAACTCAGAGAAGTATGGCCGATAGTTCCTGCGGATGGTGGGCCAGCGGGCAGGGACGATGGGGTGTATGATATCGCGGGCAGGATCGATGTCAAAGTGAGTGTATTTTGCAAGGGACCTATTGCGAATTGGGTCTGTGACATAGCGGTCGGCCTCAGTGGTATTGTTGGCAGACATTGTTATGGGAGTTGTGGGTTAATATCTGGGCTGAGTGGGCTGTTAGATGACAAGACAGAAACGGTGTTGATGATTAGAAGATTACATAAGTTCACGGTCTGATGCTGATATGGTTGATAGTGAGACAATGATTGACTTTAGAGAATACTAATGGGATACGCTCTCTCGAGATAACTTACTAAATATAACGTATACTCCTATCCTAAGACGCAACACTAATAACTAATGTACCAAAAGCCGTGGATTCAACCAAGAAAACCTTCATTAATCTCCAATCCCGCCTTCACGGTGAGACGAACCAAAATAACTGAATGAAAAAAAAAGATGTAGCACGATCAATGAGAAGACAAGCCAAGAGACGATGGATATCGCTCATTACACCAATGCTGCTATTATGTTCTTAAGTACTTATCATATTCCCCGATGCAGCAACGTCAAACACACTAAACACGGCAGCTAGCTTGTCAAACTTTCCACACTCCGATTTTAACATACTTCCACCTTCTGACCCGCTCCCAACTCACCAACTCACAGGCATCCTGAAGACCACAGCAGCTACTTTCCTGATAAAGTTAGCATCTCCCGCTCGTAGTCATCAACCTCCCCCACGATGTATCACTATTACTCTTCTAGATAGGGATCACTAGCTGATGTGATGGGGGTTTGAACCCGTGATCACTTGGGTAGCGGGCTACTCTAATGTGACTAGGGCTGGAAGCCGGAAATGAGGGAACTTCCGGATTGTGAAGCTTGGATAGTATTCCAATTGAGTGATGGGACATGGTCTGGACTCTTCAAATCGATCCATCGAGGCGGGATACTGTGATCAGCAGACATAATATATAAGCTATATTTCAAGGCAGATATCCGTATACTAGATTGAAGGAATCCCGAGGGTGTATTAGCTCGGTACGTCCCGAATTCTTAGTTAGATAATATCCACAAGGCTAAAAATAAAAAGCACATAAGGCCTTACTTCATAAATAACAAGTTTCATAGACCATCAACAATAAGTCAATAAACTACACTACTAATACCAATAATAGAAACTAGTCCCTCTTTTCTACATCTCTACATCAACTAATGCCTCCAGCCACGTCTCAAATGTCTCGTTCAGCCAATCATCCAAAATCCTGAGAACTGCCAACAGCTTGTACGCATCATGAACTAAAGCCGTTGACCCAATAGTGACCGGCCCCACAATTTCCACTGACATCGGTGTGTCCCGACACGCAAAATACAATCTCCATATATCACTCTCGGCAGAAATAAGAGGGAGAACAGGCAAACGCGGCACTGGATCGTTCGAGTCCGCTCGGAAACTATCCATTCTCTTGAACCAACTAGCAGCCCACACGGACAATCGCGACCGTGAATGAGCAACCGTATCCCGAACACCTGAACTTGCGACAAAGATACCAAAAGGAGTCATGCGCATCAGCCTGTACATAGACGGTGAGATGGCGGGAACCTCACTTCTCTTGATGTATTGCCGAATTTTGTGTCGCATAGGATTCTCTACATCAAGGCGAAGACCGATAGCAAAGCCATTGAGGAGTTCCTGTTCACTCTGGGCCTTGAGGCAGGCGGCCTTACTCATGTTACGGCTTCCAGGAACAACAACGATACTATCGTCAACCAAATACTGATGGCAGATTTGGGCGTGATCAAGCTCCTGAATTACCACATGGTTCTCGGAGTCAAAAGCAGATCTCAAGACACAATGATGAACCTCGCGCTCTGAGGTCATGCTATTTTGCGTAGCATTGGAGTAAGCCACTATAGCAGCAACTTGGTTACCTCCACCCTCGATAGTAGGGGAGATTCTGATCGCGTTACTATACACGGATCCGACATGAGAACTATACGCCGAGTCATTCTGGAATTGAAAGTCTTCAAGCGTCTCTAGTTCGTTGCGCTTAGATGAAGGCAAGAAAGGTGAATTCCCCTCCAAGATATCACGCACTTGATCCAAAGTCTGGGTAAAATTTGTGTCGACTTCTGAGACATGGGGGCGGATAGTTTTAAATGACGAGGTGGTTTTCCACTTGATCTCCCAATCCATATTCTCATACTTCATAGTACTTGTAGAGGCTGATGCAACTACGGGTTTTCCTGAAGTACCATCAAAAACGCCACCATCCAACTGGCCATTCTCCTTCACGGGCTTCATGGTGGTGGCTTTTTCAAAAGTGGCGTCTTGGAGAGAAGACACAACAGGTACCTCGGGTATCTTTTGAGATGTTGATTCGATATTATCTATCGTGGAACTTGCAATGAAATTCCTACGATTTCCATGACCACCAAAGCCTCCATAGCTGCCACCACCGAAAAATTCACTGGGCCGCCCCCTAGAAGGAACAAAGCTAGCATGAGAGGCAGGTGGATGTTCAACGTATGAGATCTCAGTGGGGGCATCATAGCCAAAATTGTACTTTGCCTTTTCTGCCGCTCGTTTCTTAACCAAGTTTAGAACTGAGTTGCGAACTCCGGGAATGTCCATAAATTCGAGCGGATTAACCTCCTCAGCCAAAGCCTGGGTGAATGTTGACACCTTTCCAGCCTCAGAGGCTGCCTCTTCAGCAATCTCCAAGCCAGAGTGAGTAGAGGATGGTGGAGGCAAGATATCACTAGCTTCTGACTCACTATCTGCCCATGCTCCCTTCTGGAAAGATCTCATATGTGCCTCCCGCTTCGACATTATTGGTATAGATTTTGACTTCGCGTACGATGCTTTGTTGGAATCTGGGATTCCTGGGTCATCTGCAATTGACACCTTGGCGATTGTGATTCGAGATGGCACAGAGGCCACAGTTGAGGCCTCATCCGACAGTCTCTTGGCACCAATAGTGGACCTGGCTGTTGTGTCCGGAAGATTTTTCTGTTTGGTATTCCAAGTAGAATTTGCAGGACGGATTGTCAGCTGAGAGTTGGGGGAGCGGACGGATAGAGTAGATACAGTACCAGTCTTCCTAGAACCCGCTACCCGAGAGCTCAAGAGAGCGGTTCGGAGAGGAACTTGGGATCGAGAAGACTGGGTACCGACATTGCTGATACTGTCCGCGGGCGTGATCTCAGGTGTGCGATCTGAGACGATGCGCTGGAGAACATGCGTGGCAGAATCAGCTGCAGCGTTAGGAACGTCACGACCCGGCATCTCTAAGACATGGCGCGGGTTAATAGGCGGAGCCCACTCGTGATGAACATATGAGGTTGGTTGGATTTGCTGTGAAGGTTCACCAGCTGATGAGTTGGCGACTGCACCAGGCTTTTTGTAATTCTTAGGCCGTTTGGATGGCATATTAATTTCTTGACCGAGAAGAAAATAGCCTTGGTGTTGTCAAATGATTATGGGCAGGAGTTAAGAGAATGGCCTGGCCAGCTGACAACTGTATCTTGACGATCAAAAAGAAACGAAGCTATCTACTGCCACAATGAATATTTGCGGGAGGGAAAGGCTTCAGTCATGTTAGCTATATGGTAGGTTACAGTTATATATATCCATGCTGTCGCCTCAATGAATATTATGTCGACAGAGTCCGTCCTGGAGCTCCAGATCACATCATATTGAACCAAAGATTTATAGATATAAATCATCACTTGGATCACCCATCATGTAGTGTTGCACTTGAGGGTGGATCTCGGAATCTGACCATGTAGGTGGATATAAGGAGGAACTTACAGCGGCTAGAAGGGCGGTTATTGTGATTGCAGTTTAGGCAAAGTTTTTATTGATGATAGCAGCCGAATTTGATGGCACAACACTATCAATGGGCGGAGAACAACAATATCCTCCTCACCTAACAGATGGGCAAACCAGAAACTCGGCAGTGAAACAGAAACAAAGATTGGCCGTTCAGAGCACGTTTAGAAAAATAGATAGGATGGATGGCAAGGTTGCAAACGGTCGGACTCTCGGAATTAGAAACAAAGTCAGACTTGTGATCTTAGGTACCAAGATACGTGACCATCAAAAAAGAATGTGGCGGGATAGTGGCGGGATATGGAGAGCAAAGAGCTGAAATCAAATGGAAAGATGTTGAGGAACCAATACGAGTTCAAGATAATTATGGCCAGAGTCCATACAATGAGCGCAAGCGTTGAAGAAGCCAGCATGAGTGGTTGCCTATAATCAGCTATAATGTGGCAAGCAGTGACGTGGAGCTGGCTTACCAGGGTAAGAAGACGGGAACCCGATCACTTATATGAAACCCGGGTTGATTGACTAAATTTTTAAGCGGTAATTGGCAGGTGACCCACAAAATAAGACATAACGAACGAGATAAAAGTGGATCAACATGACGTAGTGTAACAGAAAGAAAAATATACATATCGACAAGTATAGTGGGGGCGGTCGACAGAACACGCAGCGCTGTAAGAAGCGATTCCGGACAAGCATGATTAATGCACGAAGTAAAATGATAAAGCACGGGAATTTAATGAAAACAAAATGAATATTACAAAATTATCGATCTAACACCTCAACTACTCGCAAGACACGAGGATATTGACTACATACAACTACTCAAATATCCGAATTTCAGCACATTAACACACGATCTGCCTTCATAATTACGAAGACTCCAGCTCTATCAATCTTCGCCTTAAGCCGAACCGAAAGCCTGCTTCAAGCACGAGACAATGGTGCTACCGGTCAGGTTAGTGAGGCGTGTGCAGGAAGCGACTGCAGGCACGCCCTGGTAGGGGCCGAGGGCGTCCCAACAGGTGAGCTTCTGGGCAGTGGCCAGGATGCCGTAGTCAGCGAGCGCGAGGCATTCAGCGGGGACGGTGCTGGTGCAGACTTCAGGGAGCTTGGCATTGATACAGTTGTAGGTGGTATCACCGTTCTGGGTCAGGAAGCAGGAAGCGAATACAGTGTCGGCAAGATCTCCGAGACCCAGGGTTCCCTTGCAGGCACCAACCAGGGCGCCGTAGGCAAGACCAGTTGTGCCCTGGAGAACGTCACAAGCAGTAGGCATCCGGGCGCAAATACCAGCAGCGGAGGATGAAGCTGCGGCGCCGGAAGTAGTGCTCGAGGTAACCTGGGACGTAGTCTTAGTGGCAGTGGAGAAGGTTGTGGGAGGAGAGGTGGTCACTTCAGCAGTAGTGCTGACAGGAGTGGAGGTGGCAGAAGACGAGGCCGCGGAAGAAGCATCCTGAGTCTCAATTGACAACTCATCTTGAGAGAAAGATGAGGATTCAGCAGAAGTCGTAGAGCTAGGAGCCGTAGTGGTGACAACAAAAGGCGCACCAGTAGACGTAGCAGCCGCGGAGCTAGAATCAGGAGCGGAAGACGTAGCAGCAGCGGATGAGGCGGGAGCAGAGCTGGAAGCCGGAGCAGTAGACGAAGCCGGAGCGGAAGAAGCGGAAGCAGAGCTCGAAGCAGCGCCGGTAGAGGCGGGGGCAGAGCTAGAAGCGGGAGCAGACGAAGCGGGAGCAGAGCTGGAAGCAGCATCAGTAGACGAGGCGGGAGCAGAGCTGGAGGCAGCCACAGAGCTAGAAGCAGCGCCGGACGAAGCGGGAGCAGAGCTGGAAGCAGCGCCGGACGAGGCCGGAGCAGAGCTCGAAGCAGCGCCAGTAGAGGCGGGGGCAGAGCTCGAAGCCGCAGCAGATGAGGCTGGAGCAGAGCTGGAAGCCGGAGCGGAAGAAGCGGGAGCAGTAGACGAGGCGGGAGCAGAGCTGGAGGCAGCCACAGAGCTAGAAGCAGCGCCGGACGAAGCGGGAGCAGAGCTGGAAGCCGGAGCGGAAGAAGCAGGGGCAGAGCTGGAAGCCGCAGCAGATGAGGCTGGAGCAGAGCTGGAAGCAGCATCAGTAGACGAAACAGCCGCAGAGCTGGAAGCCGGAGCGGAAGAAGCAGGGGCAGAGCTGGAAGCCGCAGCAGATGAGGCTGGAGCAGAGCTGGAAACCGCAGCAGTAGACGAGGCGGGAGCAGAGCTGGAAGCAGCGCCGGACGAGGCCGGAGCAGAGCTGGAGGCAGCGCCGGACGAGGCCGCAGAGCTAGAAGCAGCAGCGGAAGAGGCTGGAGCAGATGACTCGGCAGCGGTAGAAGCAGCACCGGATGACGCAGGAGCAGAGCCAGTTGGGACGATGGTAGGACCCGCAGTAGTGGTGGCTGCAGCGGTTCCCGGAACGTAGTAGGCGGTTCCAGTCGGCTCCACGAAAGCCTGGACACCAGGGCCGGGTGTGCTACCAGGGGGGTAGTACAAAGTCATGGGTTCGGCTGCACCGCAATCATCACAGTCAATGGTGCTGGTGACATAAGGACCAACATACGTGTTAGTAACCGAAGTGGGAGGAACGGAGATAAGAGTAGTAGCCGTGTTGGTACCCGTTGGCTCAATGGTGATCGTGGCGGGATAGACCTCGGGACAGTCGCAGTAAGCAGCATAAGCGAGGAGGGTCGAGATGGGAATAGATAGAGTAGTGGAAGAGCTCAGAGTGTTAGTAGGAGCAGCAGTGGTCAGAGCACCTGACGAAGTGGCACCAGTGCCAGTCGCGACGCCAGAGGAAGCACCAGTCCCACTGGCAGCGCCAGACGTGGTAGGGAACGGCGCCGAAGAGGTACCAACGGCAGTCGAAGAACCGCCAGTGCCAGTGGAAGCACCACCGGATGTGGTGGGGACTGGGGCGGACGAGCTACCGACACCAGTGGACGAACCGCCAACGCCAGTGGACGAACCTCCAGTGCCAGTGGAAGGTCCACCAGTGCCGGAAGCACCGCCAGAGGTGGTAGGGAACGGAGCGGAGGAGCTACCAACACCGGTAGAAGAACCGCCAGCGCCAGTGGAAGGCCCGCCAGTACCGGAAGCACCACCGGAGGTGGTAGGGAACGGAGCGGAGGAGCTACCAACACCGGTAGAAGAACCGCCAGCGCCAGTGGAAGGCCCGCCAGTGCCGGAAGCGCCGCCAGACGAAGTGGGGAACGGAGCGGAGGAACTACCGACACCAGTGGACGAAGCCCCAGGCCCAGTAGAAGGCCCACCAGTGCCGGAAGCACCACCAGACGAAGTGGGGACGGGAGCAGACGAGCTACCGATGCCAGTAGAAGCACCACCCGTTCCAGTGGACGAACCTCCAGTGCCAGTGGAAGGTCCACCAGTGCCGGAAGCGCCGCCAGACGTGGTGGGGAATGGAGCGGAAGAACTACCGACGCCAGTGGATGAAGCACCAGGACCAGTTGAAGCACCACCCGTCCCGGAAGCACCGCCAGTTGTGGCGGGGAACGGGGCGGACGAGCTGCCGATACCAGTAGGAGCGCCAGACGGGGCGCCACGCGTCAGTGTGCTATTTGTTCGTTAGAATGTGCGACGGACCATAGTTTTTGTCAATGTACTAACGTGTATCCTGTAGTGAAAGAAGTGCTCGTAGCCGTAACAGTCGTGGCGATGTCAGTGGGCACATCGGTAGCAGTGATAGTGACTCCGGGAGCAACTGTAAAGACAGTGGGCGATTCCACGTGGGTTGTCACGGCAATAGGCTGAACCACAACGATTTCAGTAGGCTGAACAATGATCGTAGTCGGGTCGGCACGGCAGTCGCGGGCAGCATAAGCAAGGCCAATGCTGGCGGTGCCTGCAACAGCAGCAGCCTTCATTTTTAACTAGTGAGAAAAGTGAAGAATAGAAATAAGGTAAAATAAAGATTATCTAAAAGAAATACGCGCCTGCAACGAATGGCAAAGCTGATTAATAGAAAGGAACAAATTAAAGATAGACAAAGAGAAAAAGAAGAAGAGAAAAAGAAGGTAACAGAAGAGAAAGCAGAAAACAAACCGAAGTGAAGGTCCTTCGAGTATGGTGAAGATGCTGCGTGTAGAGGAAAGGAAACAAGAGGCTATGAGGTGGGCTCACAGACGATACTTTATATCAGATTCTCCCAGGCTAATTTGGCAGTGTGTGCGAAGTGGATAACACCGTCTGCTCTCTTGTCCGTTGATTTACTATTGGACCTTTGTCCTTCGCCGTAATGCCTTAGGGCCGGCCGCTAAAGGGAGGCTTGACATATTGGCCTCGCCTGTCATCACATCAATAACTGTAGAAGTCATATCTAAAGGCATGAAGCAATACAAGGGACAGGCATGGAGACAACTATGGGGGAAAGCTGAATATTGAATTGTTACCATAAACAGCTGCAAGTTGTTGGCCGCGAGGAGGGCATAGTACCTGGCTCTACTTGGCGTGGACACCGACATTTCGGTCTTCGGGTTCAGCATACTTCATAATGTAAGGTTTGACGAGTAGGATGGACATGCACATAATAAATTATCAAAATAATGGTTGAAATTAACTTGTCTGCTTTCCAGTTACCGTAAAGCAGAGTTGTATGTTCGGCTTGGATCAAGTTACATTGCACTACGCACAACGGAACTTGTGGAACCAAGTAGTCGATATCTTTAGTACTGACTGCCAATAGCAGATAAAGCTAAAGGAGATCTCCCTCCAATGAGGACTTGACTCCCTACCGATAACCAACCACTGGTATTCCACTTATATCCCTAACATACTATGGCCAGAATATAGTCATGATTCTCCTTAAACCGAAGACGTCAAACTTGACATGAAGTGACACATCATGTCAAGACTCCTATTTGACGATCAAGTGATCCTTTGAACCAGCCTGACATGTTATTAAATCCCCACACAATTTTGGTCCTTTGCGTGGATCTGGACCGAAACCTGCATAATATCGACAGATTATAACTGGATGAAAATGGCCCTCACATTCTAATACTGGCACGTTGCAACTGGAAAGATAGCCTCATTCCTATCAGGTTTCATCGAGTATCTGTAAACGGGTCCCTGACGTGGTCACTATTGATGTATATTTTGGTGAGTACTATGTAAGTGATATTCATGAGGATAGGTTATCATCGGGTAATTAATCAACATAGCAGATATGGGGATTGAACATTTCGCTCATTGGTATTCACTTACTTGTCTAAGCAACGAGGTTTACTAGATATCATCAGTATTTTGCGATTGACTATTAGCGTTTTCAAGTCAAAAGTTCAAGAAGCAATACAGTTCATTGCCCCGTATTGGACATGGCATCAAAGTTCTCGGTATCTGTTAATGCCGCTGGCCATCATCATAAACTTTCATAGTAATGCCAAGATCAAGCAGTTACCTTTGACAGCCGACAACAAGTCAGTAAAGTGGCGGTCAAACCATACACGGACTATATAATCGAGAAACTATGAACTATTGCAATAGTTCAAATGTCTTTATTTGTTCAAACACCTCACCTTCTCGTTTGTATTCTGTAGTTCGCTGCATGTCTCCAATGCCCCCACACTTTTTATCCCCCAAAGTTCCAACATTTGCCCACAATCTAAACAAATGTATTTGGACAACCCCACCATGCCCCATTCCATATATCGTCCTGCTCATATTCTCATTGAAATGGGAAATGGTCTGGCGATATTGCGGTGTAGAGGAAGCGGGTCTAGGGATATAAGGGAGGAATGAAGCAGCGCCATCATGCCTGAAGCTGTGAATACCCTGCAGATATAGGGAAGAAATATATCACACGAGGCTTTATTCCTACTTTCGCTTGGTGTGTTGGCATGCGAGAAAAGGCTACCGTGAAAATATGATGTCGTCGGTGGCGATAGTTACCTTTCAGTACTGCACCGCTTACACGGGCGAAAAGGTGGGTCCAAACAATGGTGTGTTGTTCTCTGCAAGCAACCAGCAACAACATACCACGACACCCTGCTAGTGTTTGTTTGGCATTCAACCAAACCTTTCATGATCCTGTGCTCCTCCTCCTACATAGCAATGTTATGTGGTCACTGTAAGGGTTTCAGCCCATTACCTTCCCTACTGCACTCTATTCAGCTGATGAACGGCCCGGAAGCCCTGCCGACAACAGACATGCATTGCTAGTGAACGTCCTCAGCTTCCCCATCTTCCACAATGTCACGTTTATGGATAGTCACGTTTATGGATATCACTGCCATTATGTAAGTTTCAAGGGCGGTAGTCCATGGCTCTGCGCTAATTCCAGGTGAGTTCCATGCTGTCATGTCTCGAAACTCACGACGCTGATGATTCATAGAACCCGAGGAGATCTGTTTAACCAATGTATCCATACGTACATCAGCTAGTCAGTCGCCACGACGTACAAAAGGAATCGGCCTCCGCTCTTCTTGTCAATCTTCCTTTGATTCTATTCTTCAACTTACCAGCTCTTTCACCCTCGTTCTCTTCTTTTTTCTGAATCTGGGCCTTTCGCTAAGTTCTTTTTTTTTTCTCTTCTTTCTTTCACACATTCACTTCGTTTTCACTCTTTAATACCGTGCTTAATTCATTAACTTCTATTTTTCTTTCTCAACTTCACTTACATCATTCACAATGTCGCTCCGTAACATCGCCCTCCTTTCCATCCCCGCCGGTGCCATGGCCTACAACCCTCGTGCCTGGTTGGCTGGCCGTCAGGCCGAAGAGGATTGTGCTACCTACATCACTTATCCTGCGGTTACCACTACCTCCACGGCTCCGGTCATTACCTGGACCCCCCCTGCTGGCACTGGAGGCGCCACAGTCACTACGACTGTCACTGACGACTGTGATGATGCTACCAGCACAGTTCCTGTGGTCACTAGTTCCGTTACATCTGCTCCTGGAGCGTCCACTACTGCCAGTGAAGACTGTGATGATGCTACTACTACTTCTGTGGCTACCGAAGATTGTGATGATGCTACCTCCACTGTTCCTGTGGTTGCTACTTCTGTGGCTACTGAAGATTGTGATGAGACTACTACTGCTCCTGTGGCTACCAGTACCATTACCTCTGCTCCTGAGCCGTTCACTACTGTCTACACTACCATGTACGAGACTCTTTGCGAGACTGGTGTGTCTACCGCCACCTACACCATCACCAAGACTTGCTCAGATGTCTGCCACCATGAGCCCACTGCAGTTCCCCCTGGATTTACTACCACTGTTGCTACTATCCCCGGTGGAGATGTTGATATCACTACTACTTTCACTATTCCTTGTGAAACTCCAGCTCCTGCTACTGACGTCCCGCCCCACGTCTCTGATCTGCCCCTTCCCACCACTGAGGTGCCTCTTCCCCCAGCTTCCAGCCCTCCTGGAATTTACACCACCTATACAACTGAGTACCCTTCCATCTGCCCCACTGGTGTTGTCACTCACACCTACACCATCACTGAGCACTGCAGCGAGCCTTCTTGCGCTCGTCCCACTGATGTTCCTCCCCAGGGCTTCACGTCCACTGTCATGGAGTGCTCCGTCGGCTGCGGTGAAGGTACTAAGACTATGACTGTCACTATTCCGACTTGCCCGTCTTGCCACGGAATTCCTACCGAGACTGGCGCCGTCACCACCGGACCCGCTCCCGTCCCTACTGGCCCCGCTCCTGTTCCCGCTGAGAGTGGTGTCGTCCCCTCTGCTCCCGCCTCCGTTCCTTCTGAGGGCGGTGTTGTCCCCACTGGGCCTGCTCCCGTCCCCACTGGCCCCGGTCATTTCCCCACTGGCCCCGGTCATTTCCCCACTGGCCCCGGTCATGTTCCCACCGGCCCCGCCCCTGTTCCCGCTGAGAGTGGTGTCGTCCCCTCTCCTCCCGCCTCCGTTCCTGCCGAGGGCGGCGTCGTTCCTTCTGCTCCCGCCTCTGTCCCCGCTGAGAGTGGTGTCGTTCCTTCTGCTCCTGCTTCCATCCCCGCTGCTTCCGCGTCTGTCTCCACTGGCTCCGTTCCTCTGTCCACTGGTACTACTTCTGCTTCCTCTTCTGCCGGCACTTCCTCTTCGGCCACTCATGCCCAATCTACTACTCCTGTTGTCTCGCCCTCAGACTCTGTCACCGCTGGTGCCTCCACTCCGGGCATCCAGACTGCTATTGGGGCCATCGCGCTGGCTGCTGCTGTCTTCAATGTTGCCTTCTAAGCAGCCATGTAATCAAATACTCACTGGTGTGGGTAGTTTTTAACTTTAATATGGTGTCGTTTGTGTAGAGTGTGTGGCTGGTGGGTGAGGGCCAATGGCGATGTGTGTAGAGCATTAAATACTGCGAAATATAATTTAATACATTTAACAATTTGAAGACTAAGACCACGTGATCTATAAACCCATTTGTTGTTTCCTATAATAGTTACTAGGGTATTATCCGCAGGGTCTCCTACCCGTTTAGGTTATATAGGCAAATAATTTATCCCGTCCAAACATGTGATTTTACCATGACCAAACTCAACATTGTGTTAACGTTTGTTGGGCATCAATTGCATCCACCTGTCCACTACGTTCCACCAACCTTCTCGCCTCTACCAAACAAACTCATCAGATGCCAGCCATCTCTCCATTCAGACATCAACTATCCCTCACTTCAGAACTCCATCATTTCCCCTTTCCAGCCCCTCCTATGACGTCGCCATCACAAATTCCATCTTCCTGCGAAAACAACTCGGGGAAGCACTGCCCACCCAACCGCTTGCCCTCGATCCAGCCAGCCTACCCGAAGTCCCTTCTCCACTCGTCTCCTCCCTATAATTAATTTTCCTTCCTGCCAAACGGATTGATTGCCATGACAAAAGAGAAGAAGAAAAAAACAAATAAAGATATAACTATATAAATAAATAAATGTATATATATAAGAAAAATAACACAGCCCAGTCATGTCCCGCGGTGCAGCAGGAGACTTCGCTTCTGCATTGTTTCGCGCGCTGATCGTGGCTGGTTATAAAGTGGTGGGCTAAGGCGATCTGGGGCTTTCTAGCGATCATAAAACGGGGGAGTGACGCTCCTGCATGGTGATTGCTGATGGATTAATTATGGCCAGGTTTTGTTGACCAATACGAAGGCGTTGTGGGCTTGGTTGCGTGATGCTAAGTGATCCTATAGAGGTGTTCTGTCGAGGTAGCGATGACGGGGCAAGCGGGACGATGATATCAGGGAATGTCTTGATATGTGCAATGACGAAAAAGAAAATGGATTTTGTTGATGGCTGAAACTCGCAGCTTCGTGGCCGGGATTATCTCCGATATCAAAGACCAGCAAAAAAAAAAGAAACAAAGCCGCTACAGTGATCGACGCTGACGGGAGATTATCATCTAGGTTGGTTTACTATCAGGGTTATCATCGACGGCATTAACCCTTGTTATTATATGATCTAGTACTTCGGATTTACTAAAATATTCCCAAATATATTTTTCAAAAATAAATGACACCAAGTAACAGCAGCTCTATTGCGCTCAAATGCCTAATTAACTGACCGCTATTCCAGGAGAAATAAACTGTCAAACCCCATGGAAATGGCTGCATACTCAATACCTCAATGCATAGTGATCTAGGAAATTACAATTGTAATAATGACATCATTATATTTCTCTTCAAGACCTGAGCCAATGCCCTGAACGCTATATGCTACTGTTCTGATAACAAGCCATGGCTACTTTCTTAAGCCCGAGAGACAACAAGCTCCTACAGGAGAGAAGAAAAAAAAGCCCACTCCTGATAAACCACTCACTATATATGAAAAAAATGGCACCAACATGTCCATGTCCATGTCCAATAGCATCAGAATCTCATCGATGAGACGGATGCCACCCGGAAATCACGCCCGAACACTGTCATGCTCCTGTATCGACCCAACCGGACCAAATACACAGTAAAACTTTCACCCTATGCTATATGATACGTCAACTATATGTACCTCTAGGCGGTTAGCCAGTCTAACCCAACCGACCAACGAGACCAACCAACCGAGAAAGAAAACAAAAAAAAAAAAAGGTCTCGGACTCAAAGTACCACTGTCGTTTGGTCCCGGCGAGCAGCATGTGCCACTGCGGGTCTTGGAATTGACTGCTTTTGCCCAGGCGACTGACTGAGTACCGAGGAGTGGGTTCAGTCTGGTAAGGGGCCCAGTAAGGGCGGTGCAACTAGTGGTTTGTGCATGCGTGCATAAATGGCGGCAGATGGGGTGAATGAGAAGTCCTATCCGACGGGATGAAAATGGGTTGTGAGTTACGAGGGGATCCGTGAGTGCATATTCTTTAACAGGATACATGTCCGTGAGGATACATTGTCAACAAGGAGAGTGGGATGTGAGTGGGATATCGATATCAGTATGCACTGGGTGAGCGGCTTAAGAAGAGATGACGGGATGCTTTATGACACTAGTAAAGCTAATATCACAATGTTCATATCACTAGGCTGACATATCACAAAGCCAACCAGACGTTCAATTATCTGGATATATATCCCCTAAAGCTTTACCTGGATAAATGCTTGTATCAGTCTCCTAGGACGCTCTCCTAATAAGAGCTAAGAACAAGTATCAACACTTTGTATTACTTCCCAAAACCTCCTACTTCAACCCTTAACCATGATCAAGAACAGAACCCGCCACTGACCGTGCACCAACAAAGATCCCTCCTACTTCTCCCCTCCTGGAGAATATTTCCCTAAGCAGAATGTTTCAAGCTAGGAGGACCTTGAAGCATCCTTCTTTGGAGTGAACCCGCCTCTAAATAAATCGGCAAACCTCGTTGTTTGAACCATAGTATAGCTGTTCATGGCCGTGAAGAGGGAGCCAACGGGATTTTTGAGAACGAGGGATTATGGTGCTCGTCACGGAGACAACAATGTCATAGGTACAGGTCCACAGACTCACATCTATTGTTGCCTTTAGGCTTCTAGCCGGCTGGTGTTTGCTGATAGTTCAGTATAGCCCAAGCCTAATGGAAGAGCAACATAAGCCCAACAGTTAGGCCCCAAGGACTTGTCTCCTGTGTGTTGTTCAATAGAATGTCCGCCTTGATGGCAGTGGTGGGTAGGAATTCACGGTGTTCATATACCCATGAAGCAGGCTGTAATAAGGTGAGTCAGGATGCCATCCACAAGGTGCATTGGGGTCTGTCTTGTCCTGTCCCCCAGGACATCATTCAAAGTGACCCTGAGATACTCGGTTGGCCAAGCATAGATCAGAGGCGTAGAAAAAAAAAGAAACGAAAAAAAAAAAAGCAATTAAGCGAAACCATGCCCAAAGGACATTGACCCACACAGAAAAAAATAAGTAAAAAAAAAAGGACCATCGATCATCGAGCGGAAAATCGACATCAGCTTGTTCTGTTTTGTTTCATTGGAGAGGCGGGAAGGTGTAACCATGGGGTTCGATAGTAGTTTTCTCCAAATGGAAGGAAAAGAGGTTATATACATTGAGTATTAACAGAAAGCTTTGAAGAGACGAATGGAACTATTCATTGCCGGTATTATCAAAGGTTAGGAGACCTGCGAACTTACAAGAGATTCTAGAAATATGCTGTTACAAAAGATGGTAAATTTATTATAAAGAACCTATAAACTGTTTGATATACATCTATGTTCTAAACATTAATCGCCATATAAGACCATGCCCATCTTGTAGCTAAAGCTCTTCATGACGCGTTATACTCGAGAAGTGGATAGTCAAGAGCTAATAAGCCGGCAAATAGTGCCAGTTTGGAAATCTCAGTCTCACGGAACATTAAGTCCCGAAGAAAAAGCACATTGCCAAGTTCCTATATCTCCGAGCATGTTACCGCGAATGCATTTCTCTTCTTGGACTGTCATATGATAGTAGCTTCAACCTATTTATTTCGCACCATCAAGCCGTAGTAGCTTGAAAGTCGCCCATCCGTTCGTAGTTCGTACTTCTGGGCAATCTCGTATCCCGAATCAACGAGCTGGCAACATGGATAATAACTAACAGCGCCCAGACGCCAAGGCCCGCGGGACCCAGAAGGAACACCTACTGCACATCAGCGGCAAATGACCAAGCCACATTAGAGCCAAAAGTCACATTGGAACACTTTGAGCATTTCTATAAACAAGATAAATCTGACCAGTATAGCTAATATCCTGTAGGACTTTGACATAGCTGACATCTGGTTTCGTAATCGAGTAAAAGAGTGCATGCTTGAATCGTACATTAATATAACCCCATGTCGATTGAGTTAAGCAGTGACCGCAGCTTTTCTGGAATAGTTCTTTTTTTTTCAAGTACGAATTGCGGACATTAGGGAGTAATAGAAACCTACTTCATCTATCACATATCGGCATTAATACATCTGTGTTGAGCTAGTGTTTGCGTTCGAAAAAGATGACCTAATAAAAGCTGACAGTAATTGCCTCGGTGGTTGGTTAAGTCTACGTTTAGTTATGGATAAAATCAACACCCCACTTGTGATTGGCCAGTTTCTATTGTACACGGGAAGATACGGATTAACATGGCTATCGTTCCGGTATAATTTCTACGAAGGCGATGGCGCATGAAGACAGGGTTCTTCTGGTGACATGCTCCAGCACTAGGTAACAAACAACAACGAGTATCAAGATATCAGTGACACGTGCTAGACCCTCACAGCGTGTAATCGACAATGGTGTTCTAGACATTTCCCTTTATCGAGCTTGCATGTAGCACCCGAGTATCTGATTCAGAATGAATCGTCTAATATTCCGAGATCAATTACCTTTTAAGCATGGCGATGTGTCCACAAGTCCACTTGGCCACAAAGGCACAAGCCGTGTCGGGCGCTAGTGCCCGTCCATCGCTCTGTCTCTTGTGGGGAGGAACAATGGAAGGGTATGGAGCTACAAACATCCCAGCAGGGAAGCTACTTGCGCTATAGCTCCAAATGCCAATTAAGCCAATGGAAACAGATGATTGTCCAATCACTGGCCATGCCGAGCATCCGACAACAGTATTTGGTTGGTGGTATAGAGTGACCGTACGACACGGCTTTTGCTTACAAGTGAAAGATTCAGTAAGAGAGATCTTACTGGGCGATATTAGGCAGCGAAGAAGAAAAAAAAATAAAATAAAGAAAAGCAGATTTATTTTATGAGAATTGCATGGCCCCCTATTGAACACCCATGTGCAATCAGCTCACTCTAAAAAGAAGAGTCAGCTTGATCAGAGATAAATCATTTTATCTATCGTCTATTATATTTGCTTAATCAATAATCACAATTCCTCGCCAACATGTTCGATCAGGCTTAAAGTGTTTGTCTGTCTTACCTTTCAAGAAGCAATTAAGTTTTCCCTTTTAGGAAGGTTCAAAAGGAGAAATAAAATATATGTAAATAATAAGAAGGAACACGACGCTAGTTCGTTACTTTTTAGCTCCGCCATTTGATACATGCAGCTTTATTAAAGAATTGTTGCAAAGCCGGCACCCACTGAATTTGAGGCCCCCCCAAAAAAAAATCCCACCCGCTGCCCTTCACCTTCCCCTCAAATTCACCCACCATCGAACTTTCTGTAGCCTATATACTTGATCTTTCATTCCTTTATTGAACATCTTTGCTCTTTCCTGGCTGTTTCTGTCCCCCCTCTGGAGACTAACTTGATCCTGCCTTCAACTAGCTCGAGCAAACCACTCTATTTCAATTGTAACTGTAAAGTGACAGGCAAAATCCACAGGCCAGAGGAAGCTACCCGTGCCCAAAGTACAGAGGAACTTCCATAATTGGAAGCCCAGCCATTTGAGCGGCAAGAACATACATGGGCTTTTTTTTCTTCCCGTTTTATTTCTTGCTCCTACCCATTTTATAAAAACAACTGCTAGCCCGCATCCTACATCAGCACTTGGTTCTCGTGACTTGCATCATCCAAACCATTTTCCTTTCTGCTTCAAACTCAACCTCCTCCAATCAGTCTAGCTCGCTACCAACACTTACCTTGACCCGAACTTCGTCGCTGCTTTACCTGTTACAAACATTTGGTATCCGCTGCCTATAAAATATATCGTTTTTGGCGTCGCGGATTTTCTCTCTCGTCACTTCGCTTTACCGCTATTCAATCTCATCCAGTGAGTCTACCCTTCACAATGCCAGCACACTCCATGAGCTGCCTCCCTCCTTTCTCCACCCAAATTTCTTCGTTTTCCTTCGGGCACTTTTCTCGTTTTGCCAGCCCACTGGCCAGCGTTTTGGGGCCTAAAGTGCATGGCGCCTGGTCCATCCAATACCAATCCTCGTCCAGTCATACCGCAATTGCCTAGCATCGAAATCCGCAATTCAAATGTGACCCTGCTAACCATGCCTCATCCTTATTTTCACAGGCCCACAGACCGATACACAAATTGATCTGGTCCAAGCCAAGGGAAGGAAAAAAAAAACATTTTCCTATTTGAAAAGCCTGCCGCGCCCAGTGTCTTGTCTCCCAGACTTAATTCTTCGATCTACACCTTCAAAATCCATCTTTGACTACCACCGAATTTGATCGGAGCTGACCTAACACGATCCCTCAACAAACAAATCAATCATTCCGTCGCCTTTGTTCGCCATTTTCGGAGCCTATTCAACTTTTATCTCTCCATCTCCTTCATCCCTGGAACATCCCGGGACGGTAACACACAACCCTAACCCTGAAACGTCCACCAACGTCAGCTCACTACTGCGTGATATCCTCCTTTTTACACTACTCCCGTGTAAACTATTAAAGACAACTTTTGGGTTGACAACCTCCCTGTCTTCTCTTTTATCTGCTTCCGATCTTATCGGATGTATTCGGTCATTAACCATCACCTCATTATTCAACCTATCATCTCGTTTTCCAAGAACATACATACCTATACCGCGTCATCCGTTCAAGCATACACTTGCTGCAGTGAACCTCCTTAAGATCCAACCGCATTTCCCACACATCTTTTGAATTATCAATCCCGTTTGGTATTGATTAATTAGTGACGGTACCTCATCTGTCACAATTTACGTTGTATGCGATATTGGCCAAACCATTCAGTTGGCCATTAATCTTTTGAGGTATTCGTGGTCCACGAGGCCATTTTCCAGATTGTACTACTCGATAGTGCATGAGGGGACCCTCCCCATATTTGAACACAGATTGAGAAGTTACTTTCTCTCCGCAAACTATTTCTTCACCCTCTATATGCTTTGATATTTCTTTTTTGGCGTTTTACGACTTCATTGACCCGTTTGATTTTCTCGTTTTTTTTTTGGCGCTATTCTTTTACTTGCTTATTTATATATATTTGTTTTCGTTTTGATCGTCTCACCTCGTAGCCTCCCGCTCGGTAGACTTCCTTATTTATACGTTTTCTTGGCTTTGTTTACACAAGCCGACCCTTCACGTTTCTCAATCGAGATTTTATACGTTTGACAGATTAGACTCGCTGCTTCGACTGCTTGTCTCTGTCGCTTTCACCGTTGAACACATTTTCTTTTTGCGTTCATCTATATTATCGCCGTATCCTTTATCGGATAATCAAGCCGATACCTGCTTTTATTATTCTTTTTCCAGGCACTAAGCCCAACGTTTCCTTCTTTAGAACTATCTATCCTCTTTCAAATAAGAGGATATATTGCTGATCGCAAACCTCGGTGAAATGTTTGCCTCGATGTGCCAATCTGGACGGTGTTCTACCAGCTGCACTTGCGGTGCCAACACATTACGCATGGATAATTCCAACGAGAATCAGTTTTCGTTGTTTATTCAAGATCCCGGATTCAATCCTTCTGCTTCCGCTAGCCTGACTTCCTCTCCGCAGAACCCCTTCTTTGTATCCGCCCCCAGTATGTCCTTGGAGGAGAACGATTTTGAGATTAGCCCTTTTCTGGACCAGTCTCAGGCGCCTCAGCAATGGGGCTTAAACGGTGCTGTGTCTATGGCGAACCAAGAGGCGCCTTTGGTGGCCCCGGCTGTATCTGTGCCGCTTCTTCAACCTATGCCATTGGCTCAGTTCGATGTATCGCTGGCTACTCCTACTACCTCGTGGTTTCCTGCCCCTACGACTGAAGACAGGATGCCCCACCAGGCCATCTTCCAGGAGCACCCTATGGCTCGGATGACTCGACCTCCCTCCCGCTGGGATACTCCAATCAATGAGCACACTGCGGACTGGGGCAGAAATGATTTCTGGAATCCTGCGGATCAGTTTGACATGTCCTGCATGAGCAACATTGACCCGACCTCGCCGACACTGTCCCATGTCTCGTATAGTACGGGCAACTCGGTTATGTTCTCCCCGCTCTTTTCGGACTCAAACAGCGAGTTTACCGGCCCCCGCTCGGTTCTGCCCACGCCGTCGACGACTCCTGTATCAATCTTGTCACTGGGCTCCAACCAGATGTTCCCCACTCCTTCAGGCACTCCTTCCCAATCAGATGCCGTGGCTATGCGGACTACGACGCCAACTGGTATGATGCGCCCTGCTATGGCCATTCCTAGCTTCCGTGCTGCCCACTCACCCTACCCGCCTCCTCCTCAACCTCCCACCCGTGCCTCTTCGCGTCCGCAGACCACCCCTATAGCTCCGCCGCCACCCCCTCAGCGTGTTGTCACTCCTAAGTCGGTTCTTGGGCCTACAGCGCCCCCCCGTGTTCGCACCCCCATCCGTACACCTGCTACTGAGCCTGTTCGCAAGACTCCTACGGCCAGTCGCACAGGCGAGAACCGTTGCGAGGTCTGCTCCAAGCGCTTCCAGCGCACTAGCGAGCTTAGCAAGCACCGCCGGTACCACCTCAAGGACCAAAAGTGTACTCATGATGGTTGCTCTGCGGCATTTAGCACCCGTAAGGATTTGAAGCGCCACGTCAACAGTGCGCATGCTCTTGAAAAATCTGGCCATGTTTGCCAGATCCCCGGGTGTGGCAAGAATGTGGCTCGCAAGGTTTATAACCGGCCGGATAACTTTTTGAGACATCTACGGACTGCCCACCTCAACGAGAAGATTGATGTCACTCATGCCCTCAAGACTTGGCTCGATAACTCCGCTGGCGGAGAGACTCATGAGGAGGCGATTGCCACTGATGTCTTTGACAATGGCAAGGCTATCGATCCTTCCGATGAGTAGATGATAGCCATCTCCCATTGACTGCAGCTGGTTTCTTTCTTTTTATATTTCCTACTGTCTGTCTGTCTGTTTCTTATATCGTCTTTCGGGTTATCACCCGTGTACTTGCTTTATATTGCCATATTTTCTTTATTTATTTACTTGATTTGCTTTTCTTCTATATTCCGATTCTTGGATTCTTATCTATACCCTTCTGCTTTTATTGTTCTCTAGCTCTCGATCTTGTTTGCAATACTAGATTTTGCTTGTCACTCGCCATTTTTGTATGGTCTTTTTTGTTTTTACTATGGAGACCTTTCTGGGGGGGGGGGGGAACACAACAGGTATAGAAAATAAGAGGATTACTCCTTCATTGGCCAGCTTCTCTTCCTTGATATATTACAAGGCTTCACTCGCTGCTATTCGTGCTCCGTTGAAGAGCCAGAGTTACTGCTGAACAGAGCTTGCATTTGCTGTTCACACGGCTTTGCAGCTCCAGATGTTTCCGCAACCAGGAATCAATATTGTCTTTTCATTTTATTTTTCATATGTTATCAGTTCTGTTTTGGAGGAATGTCATCGCTTGGTGACCTGGAGTTTTTACTCATGTTAGATTAGATGTTTGTCGTATTATAAAATTTCAACTTCCGTACCAAAATGATCCAAACTTTATTAGTACCTCGCATCATTATAGACATTGCGTGTCTGTCTTTCCATACCTTAATACCTAATCGCTCCGTCGGCCTTAATCCCTATGATCGCCATATCCCATTATTTCCCTTCACCGCTCTGAACTTATCTTGCTTTCCAATGTCTAATGCAATGGATCACGCAAGGAGTTGTCCCTAGTATCCAGCACCCACTTTAAAAATAAAATAATGCAGAGGGTCTCAGACAAATCCTCAAGTCAATCAAGCGATCCCTAATGAAACATACACTCATCCCCTTGCAGGAGCCTAGTCTGGATCTCACCAGCCACCCGGCCCGAACAACCATGGCTCACGGACAAATTCCTATATCATGTCGTGATTAACAAACTGGATATCTCATTAAGTTATTCTGACTAATGGCTTTCTATCTATCTCTGTATCTTATAAAGCCCAACCTTAGAAAAACTTGCCCTTTAACCCTGCCATAAACATACTCTTCTTCTGCTTATTAACATACTTATGAGCGTCCTCTGCCCAACTCGAACTTGCATCCGCCAACCCATCCACCTTATCATCCAAAATATTCAGCCGTTCCGTCCTCTCATTCAACTGCCTACTAAGATAGTCCCCCCACCCTTCTTGCTGTTGTGCCGCAGCTCCAATCTTCGCAGTCTTGTCGGCGCCATCTCGGGATGCTGTGTTCCCTAGGCGCTCTTGCTCTGCAGCGGCAAGCATGCGCTTGCTCGGCGGTCGATCGGGCCCCCCGATAAGCAGATCGAAGTCGGTAAGGGAGATATACTGAGTTCCGGAAATCCACTGGAGATTGGAGATGGTTGGGCGGGGTGGAATCTCCATATCAGGGTTCACCATGGTGTCTAGGGATGGCGGCAGTGCCCGTCCGGTGCCCCAAAGGTGGAGAGTGGCGAGTTGGCTAGGGCCAGTCCAGGCAGTGAGGTGGCCGGTGCGTGTGATGACAGCGGATGTAGTACGGGAAGGATCAAGCATGGGAACGGGGGATTTCCCAATTTCTTTGAGGCCAGGAAGGCTGAAAGCACGGGCTGTCATGTCGCCGAAGAGGGCGACGAGAGCAGCACCGGATTCGCCTTCAAGGTAGGTGACATTGGCGGCGTCGCAAAGGGTATCGTCAAATCCCTTGGAGGCACCTTTGCTGGTAGCGGGCTTAAAGATGCGAACTTCAGTTTGTGTGACTGTAGTCAGGTGTTAGCATATTTGTAGAGCGTCAAGACGTCATAAGTGATGTGTAGACTTACCTGCAACCAGGAGACCATGGACTTGTATATTGTTTTTTAAGTTAGCGACGGCAGCACCTGTAGCCAAGGCCGGCCTCCCAGAGTCCGCAATAATGGGGCAAAGTGAAATGATTTTATCGCCAAAGTTGACGGCACCCGCCAACTGTGCCGTATACCCAGAGCCACCAGGCAAAATCTTGAAAGTACCAACACGACCCAGTGACGTCCCCACAAAGCACAAAATGCTGGAATAAGAATCGCCATCTACAGTCATAACACTAAACTCAATGGACGTGGGCCATTCCTTGGCTGGCGCTGCCGAAGACTTGCGGTGTCCTCCGATGAATGAAGACCGCTTCTCTGACTTGGCTAGGTCTGAAACCGAAACTGAAAGAATAACTGAAGGCCCGCGAAGGTCAATAATGCTGAATCCACCATTTTCAGATCCAACACCAATAAACCCAATATCAGACACCTTCAGCGCAGTTATCCGACCCTGGTCCATCTGGTATAAGAAAGCTGGCATCAATCCAGTCTTGAGGTTCGGCTCAGATCGCGGTGAGATATCGCTAATAGTTCCCGTGGCTGGCTGAAGCTCCGCCATCGGGTTCTCCTTCCCCAAGTTTCTGTTCTCCGCCCACCGGAATATTACAACCTCTCCCTGTGCAGTACCCGCCGCAAACTCCCCAGTTGAGGTTCCCAGGTCCATGACCGAGATTTCAACGTTTTCATACCGGTTAAGCGCACGCGCCATATCAACCTGAAGTTGTGCCGGGTTCTCAATCTCGTCGCCATGTCCAGAGTCCCAGATGCGAATGGTGCTGTCTCCATGGGCAACTTGGATGATGCTGCGATCTTGGGTAGTGTGTCGAGGTTTGTTGACTCCGGCACCGCCGCGGACGAGGGGTTCACCGATGTTTCTGGTTTCGGTCATGCCAAGCCATCTGGGCCGGTTAACTTGGGAGATTTGGAAGCGAGTAGCATAGGGATGAACCAGAGATAACGAAGGGTGAAGCATGTTGGTTGGAGAGATCGGGTATCCGGAAGGGAAAGACAAGGTAACAAGTTCACCTGAGCTCAATAAAGCAATGATGGCAACTGGATCACAAGCACCATCAAAATGAGGACTGACTCGAGGGCACAAGACAAAATCAGTCAGGACAGCACCAGCTGGAATTGGCAGATTTGTCTGCTTTTTGGCCTTGAAGTGATCCGACAGTACCTGCCACGAGGACGTCGCATAAATCGGACTCGGGCCAAAATCTAAGAAGGTGAGCCCCATAGACGGGTTATCAGACGGGTTGCCACCAGCAACCAACAAGCCAGTTTCATCGGGGTTCTCCTTGCAGCACCAGGCGATCTTCCGGAAGGGCTCAACGGGGATTGGCACTTGGGGGTTGCCCACCGGCTTATCCACATTCAAGTCCATCAAACTACGTGCCATTAGAATTTTCTGCTCTTTGGGGTCCCAGAAAACCAAGCTTCCATCTTCATGAGCTGTGACAATGTATGTCCCCGATGGATGCCAGGCTGCTTGTTGAATCATCGGACTGCGATGGATCATCGATTCTGTCCCATCGCCACCAGGAGCGCCTGGTGCCAGCACGTAACTCAAAAATGCCGTTGGAGTCGCTTGCTTGATACTGTAAACCACCAGCCCATGTGAATAAACAATCATGATTTTCCCCACGTCTCTAGGATGCATTTTCAAATCCACCAATGTCGCCCTTTGAGATGCCGGTGGGTGCTTGTTCTCTATGGCAAACTTTCTCCAGAAATTCGGCAATCGAAACGTATTTGTCATGTGCTCCCTATCCATATCGTACGCAAAGACATCACCCTGTGTTGTACCAATGAACGCCCAATCCAGCATTGGATCCGTCAACAACGCCGCCGTCTTCCCCGGAACATGACATCCCGATCTCTTCGCTCCTGTATCTAAATCCCAGATTGTCAGCTCCTCGCGTGAATCAATTGTCACTAATCTATTCGCTGTGAATTGCACATGTGTAATTGACGCCGGGCGCGCTGGCTGGATAGTTCGCGCAACCCGCTGGACGCCAAAGATGGTGACTGATCCAGGACCGAACTTTGTCTCGTTGGTGCCTGTTGCGAGGAGAGATTGGACGGGATCGAATGCGAGGCAGCTAATCTGCGAGCTGATACCGTAGCGTTCTTGGTCATCAGGAGTAAAAGAGTCGGGGAGAATGCCATCTGAGAGGTCTTTGTCAAGGCCGACTTGTTTGCCGCGCAAGAATGCAGTCATGGCGTGTGTTGGATTAACGGTGGTGCTAAATTGTGATAATATCGCGGGCACTTGGAGGTAACCAAACGGATAGCTAGTAATTAATTAGTATGATGGCGCCGCTGTATTAATGGCGGTGATAAATAAATAGTTGAGGTTTGAAATAGAGCAATAGGTAATGATTGGTTTAATAGCTCTAGATGTGGTTAATTTGAAAGTTAATAACAAAAATAAATGGATGCGACCGTCAATTGGTATCTGACAATAACTTTGAATCCCGGTCGCAAATGTGGGGAACTGCTACTGATGACGTAAGTGGGGCCATCGATATCCACTAAGCCGTGTTATCCGGATCCAAGCTCTTGGGAGGCAACCTAGCCGCGGACACAGCCAGGACTATGGGTCCCGTAGTAACCATCGCGCTGCTATACGAAGAATTTGGTTTGCTAACACAACGATTACACAGTTTCGGTGTCATATTCTGGACCATCTTCTTCGTCGAATGGTGTCGTTCTCTGTTGGCTATCTACTAATGAAGCTTGACAGATGCGGCAATCAACCCCAGGCTCACCATGTTACTGAGCCTTCATTACATATTGCAACATCACGTGTCATAACAACTGAGAACCAATATGTTTCGCAATGCTTATTACTATAAGGATATATCATTTAAACAATGAGAACATCACAAATCCCCCCGTCAACCAACCGCTGTGTTTTGAACCCTTCAAGTCCCCGCCCATACAGTTACCCATCCCGAAATGCTTACCCCCTATTACTGCCTCATCTAAATGTACCACATGTTCTGTAAGAACCGAGTATTTTTGATTTTGCCACCAAGGGTCAGAAGTTTGTCATTAGTCAAATCCTGGCCCTGGCCGCCCGTACCCTGTACTTGTTGCTCAAACTGCGTCCCGGTCCCACCAGTGCGGACAACGTTCGACCGCTCGTGAGCCCGGGCTCGGTTACTAGCCAGGTGGGCATAGTAGATAGCCGGGTGCAATGATACGGAACATGTGGAGCGCATGTATTGAAAACACGCATCATAAATCCACTTTTGAATTTGGCTTGCCTTGAAGGCATTCTCGTCTAAGATCACGTTATAGTGCACAGGGCGGGCCGTTCCCTGGATGGCATTGTGCGAGCACAAGTAAAAGTCGTGGTGATGGGGATGCGTAATGTCCCGCTCAACCAGAGTGCCCGGTAAAGGATTGCGGTTTTGATCCATCTCCTTCTTCGGGAAAAAGCGCAGGTGGTGTCGCTTTGTAGCCACGATCACCGTAAACTTTGGGGTAATACCAACCTGGTGCTTGAAATAAGACCGTAGATCCTCAACTTCTTCATCAATGACCTGCTTAAATTGGCCCTCCGAGACACCATCCCGGAGATAGAAAATCGATTTGACCATCTTGGGATTAAGATCCAAGGACTCCAGAAGCCGCTTGATAAGGGCATGGCAATTTTCCCGAGTCAACATCTCCTTGCGGTAGCCATTGGTTTCTACAGCAGCAGCGTACTTTGAGCAGAAGCGCTCGAGAGAAAGGGTCATTGAAGCCATAGAAGGTACAGCCATTCCCACTGGAGCGTGAGATACATCCACGCCGATAAAAAGAGCCGGGCCAGCACCACTTACTGAGTTCGGTCCAGGAACCGTTGAAGTGATACCACCCAGCTTGGCGTTGACCTTCATGGAAACATTGGAATGGTACTGGGGATCGCTCTTCCTGACATTTTTCAGAAGGACACACTGTGTGACAATACCAACCCGGCAATCAGCTGCTTTCTTCACGGCCTCATACCGTGCACTCTCTTGGCGGCCGAGAACAACAAAGATGATGTCTGCTTGAGCTCGTTGGCTACCACTACAGAGCTTGGCATTGAATCGCTCAATCGAACTCGCCGCATCGCGGTCCATGGCTTGGATAAGTGGATTGTTATTGCGAATAATACCGCCATGGCTTTGATAGACTCGGATGAAGTCCATCGCGAACTTGTGAACTTGAGGTTGAGTTGCTCCGTGATCGTACAAGAATCCCCAGCGCTCAATAGGGTGTGAATTGGGGTTCTTGAACTTGACGCCACGAAGATCCCAACGACCCTTGGGTGGTGGTAAAATCGTTTTGTTGTTGCTATAAGTAACCTTGGGGGGAGGAAGGAGCACTGCCTTCGTCGTTGTGAAGTCTGGACTTATTTCCACACCAAAGTGCTTTAGATACGGATCTGAGCCCCAGTTGAGAGCTGTCCTGCCGGCATCAATGGCAGAGCGACGTTCAGTCGGCCTAGAAACCGCAACACGAATCATCTTGGATGTCATATCCGGGTCAAGTTTGTACGGGAATCTCTGGAGGGGGGACACTATGCAGAGTTCCGGTGCAATGAAGATTCCAGGTTTTGTGGTTTGCACCAGTGGCCAGTCGGGATGCATCAAGCGAACCCCATACTTTGATGAACAGAAATCAACATAGCGGGTCATCACACCCTCGTACAGAAAGCGGTATGTCTTAGCAGTCAAACCCTCCCGACCGTGCGACTTGTTAAATGCGAAGCCGGCCATCAGGTGCTCATGAGGAATGTTGAGTCTTTTTTGGGCGTCGACAGTAAAATGGATCTTGTTTATGCGCTTGAGCTCCTGGAGAGTCTCAGACATGGAACCGTCCTTGGTCGGCCGAAGGTACTCCACCAGCTCTTGTGCCGAGGGGAGAGCTTTGCATATACTGTTAGATTTGGGTTTTCTTGGGATGTGTCGGCCTATTAGATGGATCGGGAGACTTACCTGAATATCCGTAACGCCATTGGCAGTATCTTCTAGTCAAATCTAGGATGCTGATTCTATCAGCCCAGAAAGCTGTGTTCACTACGTCAACGTTGATACCCAATCCAATACCGGCGTTGTTAACTGCGGTCTGTAAGTCATGTTAGTATATACTTTAGTCGGAAGCTCATTAAATATCGAAGACAGAAAGTACCTGGTTTAGTCGGACGGAGGCATATGTTCCCTTGGCAGCGTAGACATGGGGAGCCAACCACTCAGGTTTCAAGGTCTTCTGGTTATAGAACTGGCGGCGGATTGCTAGACTGTTTTCAGAGGGATATTGGCGGATAAGATGGTCCAAAAAGTCTTTTTAGGTGAAAAAGTAAGTTTAGGATCGAATAATTAAGGTCATCGAATGATAGTTCGGTCCATCAACAGATGTAAAAGGGCACACTTACTGATGGCCTCCAGGACACTATTGTCCATGCTAGTCTTTCCCCGAACGTAAGCGGAGATCATCGCAAGATTGATCTTCGTGGTAACCCGAAGCTTGAGTTCAAGGGTGTTGTTCCCACGGTTGTTGGGGCGAGCCTCATCAAGATCGACCGTAAAGGTTTGGCCATCAATGTTGGCGGTGGACCTGTCTAAGGTGTTAGATAAGTTGAGAAATCAAAAAGTTCGGAATCATGAAGACCTACCAGGCCAACTTGCGTCCATCATGAAGCCAACGGTGGTTGCCCTTGCCCAGGGCTATCTTAAATGAGGCAACATCCCAGGCCTTTTTGATAAGTGTTTCAATGTTCTTCGGTTGTCTTTCACCAAGGAACTTGGCAGAGACCTATAGTACCGAACATTGTATTAATCCCCATCCTCCAAAGGTGAATCATGCATATTTAGCAACTCACATCGTACTGATAAATCGGCTTGTCGGCCTTCAACTGTTTAACGGCAAACTGGTTAACCTCGACATCGATTTTCTTGACATCCGCTTCGGTGTTGAAACCCGGGCGCCGAGGGAACATGAAATCACATCCCGCCTATAATAAATAATTTATTAGTAACAGAAATCTCAGAATATGCCTGAATTCAGTTGTTGAACTTACGGGGACATAACAATCTGGCGGTAGGTCAATGCGGGTATTCCCTTTCGCACCTTGCTCACGGGGCTTAATACTGTCCCCCAGCTTTGCGGGGTCATAGCCGAGAGGCTTGGCGCCGGCGCCAGTGGTGGCCATGGTTGGGTTATTAGTACTTTTATTGATGGTGAAAGCACTACAGGTGCTGGTTGTGGAATTAGATAATACTGGCGTAGAGGAAGTTAGTATATTGGAATATCAAAGGATGGTGTTAAGGAGAGTGAAGATGAACGGGATTGAAAATTCAAAACAAAGTGGAGTATACATACAAATAGCGTGCAGAACACCGAATGGAAATCGCATGAAGAAGAAAGGTAAGTTCCTGCCTTAGCAAAATGTCTGCTGCAACAGGCAATATATACTATCCGAATTGGTCCCCAACCAGTCTCTTGTCGCTATAGAGTTTTCAACGGCTATTGATAGCGGACTACATGTGTGACCAAAAGATGGCAGTTGAGACATGTTTGTAGTCTTCCCGTTGATAAGAACTCACCGACCCAGAATAGTTATTCATTGGTCATATCCTGTCTTGTCAACCAACAGGGTGGCAATCAAGAAAAACACCAACATAACAATATGTTTTCTAAACATATTGGTGGCGGTAAGCACGCCGTCAACTAATCAGTTATATTGGTCCACCTAATACTTAAGCCATTTGTGCAGTCATCCACGAGCAAGCTTAGCTAGAGACATGGGATAAATAATGGGACAAGTTTTATCTCTACATTTGCACAATCTCACGTAGCAGTTTCGTCCCAGCAATACACAATATGTTGTGACTCTTTATACTTTGTCTGGAGCTCCGTGTAGAGTGTGGTTGGATTAAGGACTGTCCAACCCTATAGTACGCAATTTCTAGTTCTGTGGTTGCTTTCCTTTTTAGGTGATCCGTTTGTGTTACGTGATGATAGTGGGTCTATGTCCAAGTGAATCCTGCCTCTCCTCTGAAGCAAAATCCCACGGCTCCTCGCATGTCATTAAACTGTAGTGTATTTAAGAATTTCTGGCGCTTATTCCACTGCTGTCGTATCCCTTTTGCATGTAGATCCAAGCAGGAACCCGGAAGATATAACAGGTTCAAATTATGATTCAGATTCCATAAGTAAATGAGGAACATGGTGGAGTAGATGGAAGAATTATTCGTATTTATTCAAGCTTTTGTAAATACTATATCCAACGCAGCATTGATACAAAGGACAAAACTCATGCCACCAAGCAAACTCAGCAAACAACCTTGTCTATCGATATTATTCATCTCCTCACATCCCCCAAACTAATTTCCTGCTAGACAAAACGTTCTCTTCAATAACGTAACTTATGTCTCATCAAATCTACATCTTAAAAGACTGCGAATGTCGCCCTAGGCTCTTGTTCTAATATTGGTATCGGTATTGCTCATCCGTAGGCTGTCTGTAACTGGGGCCCGTTGGGGGCCCGCGGCGTCCTGCCGCACCCTCAAACGGACTCCTGCCTCCCTCACCGCCATATCCAAATCCAGTTTGACTGTTATTGTACCTGTGTTGGACAGGGGCGGCGGGTGGGGCGGGTCTAGGCGGAAGGGAAGCCTCTTGGGAATGCTGTGTAGCCTTCCAGGCGTGAAAATCGGGAACGTTTGTATTGCGCAGAATGCTGATCAAGTCGGAATTCTTGACCTTGGGTCCCTCATAGGCTGAGCCAGGTGGGAGGAGAGTCAGAAGGAATGTGATGTCGCGGTGCAGGGTGTTACCTTGGGCCCGCCGTTGCTGGTCCAAACGCCGGCCAGCCGCCCCCTTAAGTGGTGATTCGCCACGAGCAAACTTGCGAGGCCTGTTGTCATCACCATCATCACTAGGGTATGGCCGCTTGGGGGAGTTTATTGTGTGTGCGTACTGGGGGCCAGGAGAAGCCTCCATATGGAAGGCGGGGGGAGGTGTATCGACTGCAGACATAGGGACTTCAATCGATTGTTGAATCTTGGGCCGCTGTTGTACTGATGGAGAAATGACAATCTGTGTACTCAAAGCATCAAACTTGTCGGCTCTATCACTAATAAAGCGATTACGGAAGTGAGTTAACTCAGGGTCTTCTGGGAAGAGCTCACTCATACGTTTTTCAAGCTTGGCAATCTGAGAAAGCTCACCATACTGCGATTCGTAATGGTGGAAATACTCGTAGAGGACCTTGGCCTTGGCCATGTGCTCCGGCTTCTGAGTCAGTCGATTAACACATGTCTCAAAAACGACACGGGCATCTGGAAATATAGTCAGTAATTACGTCGGTTATGGGGCTTATCATGCGTGGGTCTTACTGGTAGTATCATCCTTAGAGTGCAGATATTTCAAATACTCTAGCATGAACATCTCATCATCAGGGAAGAGCTTTGCACCACGCTCAAAGATCTTTCCACCGACAGGATCTTTATAGACGACTGCCTCGAGCAGTGCAACCGTAACGTAGACATCGCTCGTCAAACGCCCACGAACTCTAGCATCAGTAAACGCTTGACGCAGGCCGCCAGTCGTAGTACCACCCTTGCCTTGTAAACGGCGCATAGCACGAATAAGGGCGATCCAGACAAACGAAATGGTATGATTAAGAGTATGGGTCCTCGAAGCATACGCATCCTTGATAAACTGCGTCTTTTCATCCTTAGTGGGCTCATGCGGGAAGCCAGTATCCATTGTCGTGCCCCCATTCGCTTCTTTGGCCGCCTCAATTTGCTCAATGCGCGCAATCTCGGATGTTTCTTTTTCCTTAAGAGTCGTACACATGTCATAGAGAGTCTTGAGAACGTCGTTGTATGGTTCTCTCACGCTAGCTACAAACTTGGTTTTGTTTGAGTCCTCATCCCCGGTAGGTGGCGAAGACTCAATCCGATCGGCGTGCTTAAGAGCAAGAAGAACATTCTCAGGATTAGCAATGCGGCCTTGAGACAAGATAAACATGCCCATAGAGTCATTAGAAGCATGCATAATGTTATTCTCAAAACACCAAGTTGCACAGTCTACCCACATTGGTGGGAAAAAGCGCAAGGCCATCAAGGCTTGTTGATAAGTATGTAAGATGCGCTTCTTCAAGGCCTCATTGTCATCTTCTTCTAGAACAAGAGGATCCTCCTTCTCATACGCAATCCACGCTTTCCATAATTCGACCTGCTCCATGAACTCATCGTAGCCATCAAATCCAGCACATGGCTGGAGGCGTGGATAAGATGTCCGCTTGAGGTTCTTGAACCTGGTGTCCAGGGTGTGCGCAGTGACTTTAGCGGTCATGTAGATTGGAGATGACTCTTGGATAAATTTCCGGCCCTATGAGCACGTTAGATATATATTGAACCCTGAATTTAGGATGTGTGGAGATTCGGCAAACTTACATTCATCTTGTTGAGACTCATCTCAAACTGATCATATTCTTTCCACATAGTATTCACTACATGAGTCGGGATCGCAATAGCTCTCTGATAAGCCTTACGGAGCTGATCAACCTTCTGTTGATCTTGCCAAGTAGTACCACCAATCATACCGGGGCCGCTTTTGATAAAAGCAATGTAGTCCATCCATAAGTTTCCACTGTCCTTGTCTAGGCCAATCTTGTCCATAACATAATCATATGCCTGCGCAACAACTTTACGGGCTGTACCGCTGGGATCGTTGGTCAGATCATTGCGGCGGCGGATGTAGTTGAGGTAGACAGTCCAAAGATCAACATCAGTAATAGTCAAGAGACTAATCCCAAACAGGCGCTCGGCCTCAGCAAAATTGTTCATAGACAATTCAAACTCAATTCTCTCAACATATGCAGCAGCACATTGCGGGAAGACCTTAAGAAATCTGTCATAGGCATCTCGCAATTGATCAACCTTGTTCATGAGACGATATTGCGCGATGAGGGCAAGCCAGGCATCCAGATCGCCACGGGGGTCCTCTGAGACTCGAGACTCTAAAGACGCAATAGACTGTACGGGAATTACAGGAGGGGCCGGGAAGCCACTATGCGTAGAAAGGTGGGAAAGAGCAGGGTGTTGGTGTGCTGGTGTGGATTCATCGTCGTGGTTCTTAGCTTTGGGGCTGTCATCTTCAATCTGTTCGATAGTCGCAATCGGAACGTCGGCTGAGGGGCTCGGTTGAATGACAGCCTCTGTTGGCTCGTCAGCTTCTTTGGGATCGGTTGGCTCTTGTTCAGGTTCCGCAGGGGTGTCTTCGGGTTCATGGAGATCATCAACTTTATCTTCAGCGGCATTTTCAGTTTCATCTTCATTGTCGTCATGTTCGTCATCGGAATCAAGAATGAAGCCACCAGAGATCTTAGTTTGGGACTTGGATTTGGCAACACCCACTTCAGGAACTGGAATAGAATCGGGATCATAGTCGTCATCATCTTCATCTTCATCCTTCAATTCATCTGCGCTCGCCGTGGCAGGAGGTACTGTCTGAGATTCACTAGGCTCATACTCTGCTGATCCATCCATTTCCTGATCGCCAGAATTCCAGTCCTCTGGCTTCTGGGTATCTTGTTCTTCGGTTGACATGGTGTTGTAAGACTCGTGGGTACTGGCAGGCAAAAGGGACGATATGTCGTGGTCTTCGGCTTGGGTTAGGGATCTAGAAATCCATACGTTAGAGATCAAAATCTATCAAGGGCAAGGCATATACGTTATAATCGACATTATTGGAGTATAGACAATTTGTTTAATCACTTGGAAATGAACATGAAGGATACTAGATGGACGTACACAATGGTTCTCACAAGCCAAGGCCTGAATGCAAGCGAATAAAAGGCAGTAGTATTATGGTAGACTTGATGACTAGGTTCTCTTTGCCAGTCAAAAATAGGTTAGAGATCCAGCCTTAGATACGTCAAATAATGTTACAAACAACTGGGTGATGTCACAACGAACAAACATAGACGTTGTAGCTTGTCGCAAAGCTTCCATAATTTTATGATGTATAACCTGAATTTTCACACGCTGTCTGCGCGCAGCCCTTTGCGCAAAGGTTGGCAAAACTACTCTGGTAAGCCGACCGCCTTTCAAGGCGGTGAATATTACACGTGATACATAACCCTATCTGTTGGGTGTACCTAAATTCGGTCTATTTCATTGAGTTGTAGCTCGACGCGTAAAACTAGTAAATAAGCGCGTTTATGATTAATCAGGGATTTAAAGCCAATCGGTTGAGCAGCTACTAGTCGCTACTGGGTTTCCTAAGAGCATTAGATGTTTGTTTTGTCGGGCCATTGTAATCAATACATATGTGTTCGCGTTGAAAGAATATTTCTTAAATTAAAGTCAAGGAAACACGCATTCCTCATCATTTGTACTTCACATGTTCAATATGAGTTTTACGATTTCGACATCACGACTAGGTCCGTATCTATTTAGTGTCAAGCCATAACGTAGAGTGCATGAGTGAAGTGGGGGAGGGGAAAGGGAAACATAGTAGGGACGATATGCAGATGCAAGGCTACAAGTGAGAAAGCAAAGCAGCCGACTGTGGACTTCCATTCTGGGGTCTTGTTGCTGCAGCCCCTGGTCAATGCTTGGTCTATTGTAGACCCCAGCTCGCTTTGTCCCGCCATGTCATGACAACAGCTTGCATCTAAAGGCTGACTTCAGGCTTGTCGCCTAGCGTTGATAGTGACCCCTCATATCTTGAAAGTTGTTGTTCCCTCCCTTCTATATTTCCCACCCCTTCTTGTTGCAGTACTTAGTATACTAAATGAAGTAGCCGTGATTCTCGCGCTTCATTGGAAATGGCCATCTTCCATAGTCTTAGACAAGCATCTGAGACTAGCCAGAGGAAGGAAAGAAGAAGAAGAAGAGAAGAAGAAGCCATCAAATTAAGTAGTAGTCAGGGCTCATAGTAGTTTCCAGTTTTAGCCAACCAAAACAAACCCTTAGGTCCCTTCCTCATATTGTGCCTGGAAGGAAAACATGGCGTAGAACCCAAAGTTCGTTGGCTTCCCCTGCCACTAGACTTAATCCTCCACCTTGCTCGTAACGACCCTCGCGGTTCTGCTCTTTTACTTCTGGACATCCACATTTTTTTTTCTCTCGCCATCGTCTATCTTTCTTTTCTGTACTTGTCCAGAATCACGCTGTGGCTTCATCCCTAAAATATCACCCTCTTTCTATCAAATATCATCCCTAAACATTTCCTCGCCATGTCTGTCATTACCCTGCTCGGTGTTCAGGTTCTGAACAACCCCGCCAAGTTCACCGACAAGTACGTCTTCGAGATCACGTTCGAGTGCCTCGAGCCTCTTGATAAGGGTAAGTCACTGTCGCGGTCGCAATATATTGTTGCATTGGTCAATCTAACCTATCTTTGTTCAATGTAGACCTTGTCTGGAAGCTCACCTACGTCGGTTCCGCCACTTCGTATGTCTAAACCTCCCGCCCCTGGTTCCACACCCTGCCGGACTTCCTTACCCAGAACGCCTGAGAACCACCCGACCGTGAATATATGCTAATCCGCTGTCAACTCAACAGTGACCAATACGATCAGGAGCTTGATACCCTCAGCGTTGGTCCCATCCCTGTTGGCGTTAACAAGTTCGTTTTCGAGGCCGATGCCCCGGATATCAGCCGTATCCTCGACACCGACCTGCTTGGCGTTACCGTGATTCTCCTGACTTGCACTTACGACGAGCGTGAGTTCGTCCGTGTTGGGTACTATGTGAACAACGAGTACGATTCCGAAGAGCTGAACGCCGATCCTCCTGCCAAGCCTCTAATCGAGCGCATCCGTCGCAATGTTTTGGCTGAGAAGCCCCGTGTTACTCGCTTTGCCATCAAGTGGTAAGTTTGATCTTCCCCCTATAATTATGTGGCCCCGCAATACTTAAAACTAATACTTACCTTTCTACAGGGATAACGAGGCTGCCGCCCCCGCCGAATTCCCTCCTGAGCAGCCCGAGGCTGATCTCGCTCCCGACGACGACGAGTATGGCGCCGAGGAGGCTGAGGAGGAAGAAGAAGAGGCTGGTGTTGAGGAGGGTGCCGAAGCTGTGGGTGATGATGATGCCATGGCTGATGATAACGGTGAGATCTCTGATGATGGTTCCGAAGACATTGAGGGCGAGTCTGAGGAGGAGTTTGATGAGGAGGAGGAGGAGGTCGCCGGTGACGATGCTATGGATGTTGAGATGGATGACAAGCCTCAAGCGGCCGCGGCTCATTAGAGTGGAACCGATGAAGGCGCCAGCACGGCCATGAAGTCTCTTTCGGTTGCTTAAGCGCTTGACTGCTTTGATATGATTCCCCATCTTTGTTTTTGTCTCAGGCCATGGAGTTTAGTTCGTGGTTTTGGTTTTCTCTTCTTTGATGTCTTTTTACGCTTACCTGTTTCCTTTTTATCCCTGTATAAGATCGCTGTGATTTGTGATATCAAATGACCCATTTGTAATTTGAGGAGAGTGCTTATTGCCCATAGATTGTTGTTTGTCGAGTGCTTAGCGCATAGTGGCTTTGATGACCATAAGTCGTGGCTGACGTATGGGTAATAACCTAAAAAGTCGTTATTTCATGATTCAGAATACTTAACCCTACTATTAGTAAGTAGCATGAAGATCTTGAATCTCAAATTATATCCTTTTTCGAGAATGTTGTGATGTTTATCATATGTATTTAGTAATAGATAAAGCGTGTTAGTGAGGTCTAGGGTTAGGGTTGAACGACACCTTTGTGGACTAGGTAGTGTCGTGAACTGTCAACGATGTATATTCACTGGGTCACGATAATAGGACAGAGTTTTACATAACAATGTGAATTAACTTGGAATAAGTACATAGCGAGCAAATTGGTATCTAAAGCAAAATGAGAACAATATAGCATCTTACTACAGCATAACCCCATTACATGCCACCAGAGAATTATCGGACAATCGCCAATGAGCCCGTCAACAGGCGACATATATGGAGACTGGGGCAAACATTAAGTGTCAAAATGAGACGGGGGCAATGCATATGGTAAGATGCACGTTCGCACCAAGCAACAAAGAACACAAAGATACAATAATGGAAAGAAATATCAGTGAAGCAAAAAAAGGATAATGGAACCGTCAGTACAGGATATAGCAGAAGAATGAAAACCAAAAGACAAGCGTAATATGTATACGATCAAAAGGGAGACTGGAAAATGACATAAGAGAAGAAGTGCAAGAATAAAATATGAGATAAAGAGAATTGAAGTAAAAAGAAAATTGACGGGAAAGAGAAGATGAAAACACAAACCCGCGATTCCAACTAAGGTGGGCGTGGGTCCGGTAGACGATGCGCGAATAGACCAAAAATCAGCAAACGTTCCCTCCCAGATAAAACACAAGAGAAAAAGAAATAAAAGATTAAGGACGAAAACAAAAACGAAACACCGGACTCCAAAGCCATCATCGGGCGGCATGTCTGAATGCCGTGATTTGCTCTTGATATTTTTTTTTCGTCTTTCTTTTTGGGATATAGGTGTGATCATGGGACAGATGGAATAGAGGTAAGGTTGTGTAGGATTGAAGAGAGATGGGAGAAAGTAGAAAGGTCATCGTCGTCATTAAAGATTGTATAGGACACATACGGTTGGTACCACACAGCAAAATCAAGCATGAAGCGGGCGATGAGCTACCCGAACACTTGGTGATGCCAGTGAACTTTGCGTAGAGAGGGAATGGATCTACCAGCCCTTCTTGCGCGCAAACCGCTTGTTTAAGAGAGCCAGGACCTTGGGAACATTGAACTGAACGTACTCAAGGTCGAGTTCATCTTGGTTGTCCTTTTGCATTTCAAGGAGATCGTCAAGCTTGAGATCCAGCTCCAGCAGACCACGACTCCGACCTGTAATGATAAGTGTTAGCAGAAGTTTACTAAATATTTTGTAATTATAAGAGATGACTTACCCTTGTAATGAAGAGAAATGACAAAGGTACCAGGCAGAGGACTGGTAAAGTTGAAATAAATGTTTGCCCTGCGGTTGTCGGGGACATTACTCTTCTGAATGACGCCCTCTTTCTCAAGTTGTTGGTGGGTAAATTTGTACGGGCCCAGAACCTGTTGCTTTTGGGGCTTTCTCCGAGTGCCCTCACTTTGAGAGCGAACGTTGTGAAGGTAACTCTTGTAGGTGTCTAGCTGAGAAACGAGGTATTGGTTGTGGTCACGGATAGTCTTGTAAACCTCAGAGAGCTTCTCAGTTTCCAGTAAGACACCATCCTTAAGGGAGCCTAGGTGCTGGAGTTCTTGCTCAACCTCGTTACGTAGCATGCCGAACTTATCAGCCTTATCAATGACACCAAGCTCCTGTAACTGAGAGAGCAATTCCATGGCACGAATACCCTTGCGAACCATAACTGCATCGTTCTTGCTCTTGGCAGCAGCATCGGCGATTCTCTCAAGGCGGAGAGGGTACTTGGCAATCGCACTGTTTGCAGGAATAGAACGCATGATCTGGACAAATATAGACTTGGCCTCCATGAAGAAAACTTCTTCCTGAGTGATATCCAGGGCAGCAGTCAAGTCATCAATAGCTGTCTCCCAGCGGCTGAAAAGTGGCAGATTGATGATTCTGTTTTCCTTGCGGGGGACTTGCGCGGGGGCAGGACCAAGATCATTCATGATCAGAGCCAAGTGGTTACCATCCTTGCAGACCTCTGTCTGGTGTTTTTGGAGAAGATTGTGCATGGCGTAGATTTCGTTGAGAGTAATAGAAAGCTCCAAATCCTTTTTGGACAGAGCGACGTAGTTGTCCATCTCCAAACTTTCGTAAAAGTCCTGAACTTCACAAAGATCCAGCATAAACTTGTTGACGCGGGTCTTGTTGGCTTCAATGAATGGCTGGAGCTTGGCCATATAAGGCTCCTTGGCATAAGACGGCTTGTTGGCAAGGTTTTGAAGCATCTTGGCGATAAGGGTCAAGACACGACGGGGCTTCTCGGAAGGCGTACCATCAATCAGCATGTATGACTTGGGGGTAACAATAGCGGGATTAATGAAACGCAAGAAGAAGAAACCACCAATCATAGTGCAGATAGCCTGGTCATTAGCATCGGGATATTTGCGCTTTGTGAGGGAGCGAATCTGCTTGCAAATCCAGCGGATACCGTATGGAGCCTCATCCAGGCCATCAATGATAGTGGTAAGGAATCCAGTAGCAAGATCAGTAAGCATCTGAAGGCGGGGCTCAATGGCACGGCGGACAGTCTCGTTTTCGGCGGCCTGCTCAGCAGTGACACCACGAGGCATGTCGGGGGGCAAAGAGCCAGTATCCTCTTCAATCTGTTCAATCATTCTCTCATAGACTTTAAGAGGGTTAATCTCGAGATCTAGATCCTTCAGGTCAATTAGACTGTTAATTTTGTCGGCAAGAACTGATTTCAGGAAACTCTGACCCGGACCACGGCGGGTGTATGTAGTCATCATTCGTGATACCGGGGTATTGGCACGCAGTAGTGACGAATAATCGGGAGTATTATCGAATTGGTAAGTCAAGACAGACTGGAACATAGTAAGCAAGAGATGCTCTTCTCTGCTCTCATACTGGTTTCCATAGATGGTGAACATAACGGTCTGGAGAAGCGAATCGATTTCGGCCATGGAGACGAGACGGCAAAGGTGAGCAATATGACGGGGCTCGGATTGGAGGAGAAACAGCAGATTTCCGTATTTCTGGGTTTTATCGTCGTTAGGGAAGAAACCCTCTTGAATATCAGTGGCATCTTCAAGGTGAGAGGCAACTTCGTTTTGCTACAGAATATTGTTAGAGCTTTCATCTAGAAATTTAATAGTGTTATCGAAACCAAACATACTTCCTCAAGAGCCATACGGTTCTGAATCAACAAAGCAATACGGGAATCCAGATACCGCACATCTTTTTCTAACACAAAGTTCTTCTTCGACTGTGAGGAAATCTTGGTCTTCAGGTCACGCAGGATTTTTTGGGCTAATTTTGGATTATGTTAACATGACGCTCGATTATACATAATATTACAACAACAACAACATACCTTTAGCGAGGTCATCCTCGATTTCAAGTTCCGTCTCGTTTGCTGTCATAGACATGTACAAAGCAGTGTAAGACATGCGCTTGCTCTGCCGAGCAGAGCGCGAGCCTGACCCATCATATGAAGACATGGTGTTCAATCTGGAGATAGTCTGAAGAGACGTGGTAGATGAAGTAGAAGCTCGAGAAGGTTGCAACATCACCGACATGTTGGGCGGCACGGAGACCACGCGGTATGAGGACTTGGCGCAGGAGCCCAAGATCCTCTAGGTGAAAAGAAGTTGGCGCGCTAGTAGTAGCTGGCTGTATGAAAGCTTGGTGTTCAATATACAACAGACTGTTCGCGACGGATCCAATATCTCGAACTCAATCTAGTAGTTGTAGCTGCGCGTGGGTAAAGTGGGATGTGGAGGGGCGAATAACGTATGTAGCTGCAGCCAAAATGGATGGCGGGTATATAAATGAAGTTAACGTTGAGGGTGATAGGAAGTTGAGCAAGTCGAAATCAGAAAGTACTGTATACGACACTGAGTGGTACCGTGAGAGGTGGACGTAATGAAGGTTGCGCTGTCAAGTGCAAGGCGAACAGATGCGGATTCAGAGTATGGAGTAAGATAGAGTGAATCAAGAGGCAATGAGGCAACAAAGAGCTTTCTCAAAGAGCAAGCACATGGGTGTACTAAAGATTAAATGAACAAGAAAAGACAGCAGCGACTTGTGGGATACGATGGAGGATAAAGCCAATCAAATTATGCAAGACGACGAAATAATAATAAAAAGAAAAGAGCCTCTCATCAGACAAAGGGACAAACAAGGGAAACGACGAGGTCAGCACTATGATATCAATGATACAGTGGCGGATCAATGACGGAGGAAGAAGAGAGGGAAAAAAGGACAAGATGAACAGGGTGTGCTGAAGCGCAGATAGATACAGCGATGGTTAAGAGTCAAGAAAAGAGGTTTGAGAGTTCAAGTTTCGCGAGTGCGAAAGGGGAGTTTTAGTTGGAAATTGTGTGTGCGTTAGTGTTTGCCTTGATTGTGGATTTGGGGACCTGGAACTAGGAAGAGCGCACAGTTAGACCTTCTCAAAGGGAACGCAAGCGAAAAAGAAGAAGATAAGAGAGAGAATAGGCCAGCGGTTGGCCCTGGCTGGCTTATGGGTAGGCTGGTATGTCTGGGTTGTCAGGGACGGATCTCTTTGGCTTGGAAGGATAGAAGGAAGGAACAGACCCTGGAGCTACAGGCCACTAGTTAGAGGGCCTTGTAAAGTGTAGGTTTATAGATAATTAGGATGATAAATATCAGTTAACTGTTTGATAAAGTTTCTTTTCTGGGGATCCAAATGTGAGAAAAGCACAATAATGTTTCAATTTGATATCAAAAATTAGAAGAGAAAAAAAAAGCTTATATAGAACATTCTAGAGATTCTACATACATAGTTCATTGCATACAATTGTGAGTTTGTCGCTACTTCTTGGCTGGAAAAACTCCTGATAACTGGTAACCAACAGCCACAGGCGGCCTTTTCTACCCTCAGACGGCCTATACACAATGGTTCCAGCGGTGTCCACACTACTAGCTTCAAACCGCCCTTCGAAGGAGCGATGTCTTTTTGGTGGCGCCGTCTACTATCATTCAATCAATGTGGGGGGAAAAGGGGTGTGGTCTATGTTTCGGCAGGTTTCCTGTGCTCAATACAACAATCTTCAGGATCTGACTCTTGTACTCGCGAGATGCAATGCTGGGTAAGTGGCTCTTTTTTTCGATGGGAGCGGCCTGGCAATTACAGAATGGAGAGAAGGATGGGGAAGGATGGGGGAGACAAGTAAGGAGGATTAGACGATGCGCGATGGCGTTGGTATAATAGTGATGGCCGGAACGACGTCCAAGGGCCCGAGTGGAAAGGACGAAGGTCCCACGGAAGTACAGATTGGCCAGCTAGTTGTCAGATACCGATGGCTGATGAGAGGCGACTATCTGGAGCAGTGGCTGAGTGGATTTCCGCGAACACCTGACGATCAATCAGCGTTAATCCGGAAATATTTCAAAGCTGGTTAGACTTCTAGGTTTCATGGTCTCCATCAATGGCAGCACGGATGACGATCTAGTACATCGTCGGGTTTATTGCCTTTGTATTCCTTTTTCCTTGATTGCACAACATAAATTGTATTATCCAGCAGCTGTCTCCATTTAGCCAGGCTTCTCCCATTATCAACTCATTACAGCTATCGCTCGTGTCAGTCTTCGGCGTCTTTAAACCTCGCTTGTTGCAACTAACTGGCATCTAATCTGGCGTTTGGCACCTGATTCTATCATTTGTTTGGTCAGCCGTCGGAGACCACGAGTCACTTCTGAAACGAGTCTGGACTAAAATGTATGAGATATCAGGAGTCGACAAAGGTTGCACCAAGCGCAAGCCAACCAATAGAGCCCTTGGTACGTATCATCAAGAGCAAGGCTGCATTGCCCCTGGACAATAGTATGAGTGTCAACTACTACATTAGAATATGATATATTTAGAATCTCGTTAGTGGCATTTACCGAAACATCAAGGGCTGGATTAACCAATTTTCAAGGACATCCACGAAACCTTTCAATGCAGACATAAAGGACAGTTCACAACCTGGAAAGGGAGTTGACAGCCTGGCGATCAACCACAGCCCAAGATTACATGCTGTAGATAGAGCAATATTATTTCTACTTGAAATATCCAGTGGAGTGTGTGGTTAAGTGTGTGCAGACGCACAGCGCATGATATCCGCTGCAACGCTAGTAGTGGCGAGAGGGTGGTCCCTAGATTCTGCGACACCTTACGCATGAGACAGCCCAACATGCGGTATATACATTCAACAAACAGGCATTTGATAAGTCAGTGCTCATTGTCACGATACCTCCAGATACTTGATACCTTGGGTTATCGGTAAGGGTAAAGAACAATGAGGTCTTTAAGGGTAGCGTTCATTGGTCATATTTGAAACATGAACAGAGCGGTTGGGAAAACGGAGGTTGTCTCCAAAACCCGTCGCCCTTCTGGCAAACGACCCTCGGACCTTGGAGAAGACTCAGAAATTGCATTCACTTCTGAAGGCAAAAAATAGTTCTCCATATGAAACCTTGAATACTGTTCATATCGTGACAGCTCAGTTCGGACAAGTTATTAAAATTGCACAAAACCATTCTCATCCTAAACCGTTAATTTGCCAAGTGGTTGAAATATGTTGACGCCCTCCAACAAGCGCTAGATTATTTGGTTCAGTAAAACTGATATGTCTAGCCCATTAACCATTCTCTGTGTCTTCCTCCATGCTTCCATTCCTCGAACACTAGCCGCGGGTCCCTCCAAAATTCCCAGCACATCATTCCACCCACAAATCATCTTCCATAATCGTCGATTATAACGCCATCACAGACAGAAGTGCATATAAACGGAATTAGATCAGAATACTGTGCGCGGGGCATTGCTATTGCGTTGACCATCCGTTTTTTTTTTTTTTTTTCAAGGAGAAATAGAGAGCGCTCCGTCGTTATCTGGTGATTCCGGGTACCTTGCATCTCACAGGTACCAAGGGGTCCACTTCAGGGCACACATGTTTCTCCGAGTGTGCTTATGTAGTGTTCTACAAGTCTTCTATCAAGCTTCTACTTTGGGTATATTGTGTGAGTGGTGGGCGGCTTGGCAGTATCGGTTAGCGAGGCTTCATATTTCGGGAACTAGAAGATTCGGGCCAGTGAATCTCATGCTTTCGGCTCAATATGGACTGATTTGATCATCGCGATATTTATCTAAGATAGGCTCAAAGGAAGGGAATTATGGTGATCCAAGATCTAGGCCAGGGTTGACCTGTACTTGGTTATCGGCAAGCGAGAACCAGTTCAACCTTCATCGTTCCCCTGCAAGATAACAAGGTGTGTTTTCTTTGTTGTCTCGTATATTACACAATTAGCCATCTCTCTTTGCTTGTCTGTCAATCCCCAAGTATGTATTCCAATAGACGCCCACAGAGCATTTCATGATGTATTCTCCGAAAATAACCGCTTATTCTTATATGTTCTCTAAATTTGTCATCGCATCTTTCATGGCATATCCCCTCTCCTGGTCCCGCCTGCATATCGCCCAAGGATTCTATAGTCGCACCTTGGCTTCACAATATCATCTCCGCTTCAAGCTCCCAGAGCTAATTTCAAGGGCACCCTTCCCCATCCCTTCAAATGCAGTCCAGGATACGCAGCCGAAGATAGCTCGCTGTCTATGACGCAAAGCCAAATAATTGAAGCAAGGGTACAGACTTGTGTTTGGGCACTAGTCCAGCCCGTTCCAGGCATTCAGCGATTCCTCTTGATGCCGCTACTTTTGGTGATGCGAAGCCCCGCTATCTGTTTCCAAGCTTTGGCGCTGTGGGTACCAAATATATTGCATTTCTGTCAAAAAGACACTTGGTGTGAATGGCCAAGGCCCACGGGACCTTAAACCGCTCGAGCCTCTTTGTTTCTTACGAAAACAACGCTGGAATCATCAAATCCATCTCTTACCTAACCCATATGTATATATTTAATTTCAGCGGTTCGCCCAACAGGTGCCTGCGTACCACACACAAGCCATGTCGGAGGAATAACTATAACATAATTAAATATCATCTGATTTAGAAATTCCCGGTCCGGGATCTCGATCTACGTAAGTGGATACCCCGGGCTGCTTATGACTGTATCGACGGCCTCTAGAGAGACCAGGTTATGATGTGCGTATCCGTAATCTCCACAGCCTCTAGTATACGCGACAATCCGACGTCATAGTTGGATGTCACTTTACTCACCGAGTCTAAGCATAGATTTGTACAATTAGCAGTGCGTTTGTCACATATGCCGATACTTGGACCAGTCTCATCACGCGGCATCTATCTCAACTTAGTTCCTGATTTTGTCAACGTTGACATACCGAACCCGTGGCTGTTCTATATCCTGCACCTCCCAACCCACAGACGCTTCGCAGTCAACGGACCTAGTCGTTACCGGCCGCAAATAACAGGGCACTGCGGGGAATTTGTAACGCTTGTATGCGTGGCTGGGATTCTTAATACCAAAGAGCCATTACTCAACGTCACATCGACTCTGCGGTGTTTGTTTTTTTTTTTTTTTTCTTTTTTTCTTTTTTTCCTCCCGTTTCGTTTCATTTATTTCTTTTTTTTTTCTTTTTTCTTTCTTCTATTCTCATCACCATCTGTCAAGTCTGCCGCCCTATGATCCCTTTTCCAGCTATCGTCGTGAAAGCTGGCGAGCTAGAGTGTGCCATCATCAGTCGGTCATAGCACAGATGCCTTACTATGTCCCTCAAGATACTCTGATATTGGCTGTTTTCATGGGTGGACTGGGATCCAGGTTGAGCTTGTACCTATTCCTTGCTTGCGCGTGTCTCAGATTATGGTCGCTTCTGCAGCCTTGCATAAACAAGCGGGATATCTTGACAGTGTTGCATTCTCTATATGTAGGGCACGTTGGTGGAGAACACAAGGGGAGGATGGAGCATGTTGTGAGACTGGGATGAGAAACAATTTGAATTACGATGTGAGGCCGATTTTGTTCATGATAAGGTATTTGTGGTAAAAGATTCTCAGCTAAAAATTCACAGCCACAAACTTTAGCGAGTGATGATCTCTCTTTCTCTGGTATGTTTCCGAACAGAGAGACCGCGTAAAACCAAGGATATATTCTATATATCTCGGTAACCCTAAGAACATGTATCACGTTCCCCTGAATATCTTCGAATCCTGAATGATAGCAGTCTAGCTCAATTGTTTCAAGAGTGTGCACACTGCCACTTTGAAGTTCATGTTTTAGTAAAGATTAGTTCTTCTTGGAATCCATCATTATTGCATTGAAACGATGACTATGATGTTCAACAATAAACACCAGTTACCAAGAACGTACAAGACAAACAATAGGGTTAACAGCCAACCCTATCAACCCTATCAAAATGGCCAATATAACAAATATTGATAAGTCAGCAAGGCGTTGTGCCAGAGTAGTTAATGGGTGAGACTAGAAATCTCATGGCTTCGGCCGCATAGGTTCAAATCCTGTCAACGTCGACTTATTTTTTCCCCATAAATTTTTGACTTTAGTTTACTTTGTTTATATTCCTTTTTTGTTCCCGCTGCACATCTTAGCCGGAAACTGCCAGATAATAATTGACTGCTAAATCAATAGCGCAGAACCCACCTTGTCATAGCTTTCCGCTGCATCCATCGCTCACATTCCCGACATTCTAAAGCCCTTCTAGTCAGGAGAACGATGATGACAGCTCGGTACTATTTTAGCTTCCTATCTGAGACCGTATTTGGAGTTCCGCCCACGGCCACCAGGTCGGGTTTTCCCTGAACGAGCATGATGCATTCCAAACAAGAACCAAACGGGACCTGGAGGTCTCAAACGAAACTCGGCCTGACATGTGGATCTGTGGCTTTTGTACTTGATGCGATGTGGCGGCGGCCGTTTCAACAGTTTCGGGAATTCTGGCTATGGAGGAGAAATGGAGACCCCTCGCGGATCATTGGGGACAACGAGACATTCTGCAAGACCGCATTGTGGCTTGTGGGACCTTTCGGGTTCCTAGAGACAAGTTGTTTTAGGGCCAAGTTATCGGGCTTAGCCCTAATTATAGTTGGGATTGCAATCACTTTGACAATATATGGGGAGACTTAGACCCAAACGGGTAGTATATCCAGGTGATGGTAGTTAATAATCATGTTGATATATTAAATTGAGGGACAAGAGCTGCTACCAAAGGTTGGGGTAATAGTGTGGTATCTGACCCCACCTGTCATAATATCTCCGACCATGTCGCCACTGACTATCCTTGAAACTTGTATCTTTCCTTAATCAGGTCTAAAGTTGATGGACATCACGTTCACCGATTATTGTGGTTTCGCAATAGGTATATCCTCTTGGGAAGAGCGAGGGAAGCCCCTGCGTCCAACGTCACCCACCATGAAATCCCGCGGGTCGTCTGGTCCAGTAGAAGGCTATTAAGGAATGTGATTTGGAGCTTTAGGATGTGAAAAGACCGTCCATAGTATGCCACATTGATGTGACAGGTGATGTGTTAAGTCAACTGGCCCCTGCTGGGACTGCTCTTGTATATGTGATAGGCCGGGGCTAAGTGTGATGGAACCGGAATTGAAGGTAATATTATATTATTATGTGACAAAACCACAAGAGACCATTCGAGTTGTCGTTTATGCGGGCGTAGAATGCGAAAGACGACTTGCTGATTCTTGACTCGTACACTAAGTCAAGACAGTTTATGTGACTAGTGGCTAGTACTGTCGTATTGAGAATTCGAACCCAGGTTGTTTGTGATGTCACATATCAACAGAATATCAATACTCCGAGTCCGGGTAACACAACCAAATCTCGTGGTTGGCCATGAGCCACAGGACAATCTCACTATTTCGCAACAATTTAACACGCAACAAGTATGACCTAAATTGTACATTCTACGAGTTCCCTGTTTACGTTGCAATAGCACGGAACACTGGCTTGTTAACGCGAAATTTACAAGCCCTTGGTCAATCACTTGCTCTATATGCGGATAGTTCATGTATCAAAGTGGATCTGGGCTACTAACCAGACGAGGGTTCTCAGCCAAACAAGAGTTTACAATAGGGATATCTGCACCTCCTCAATGCTACCAAAGACCCACTTGATATTCCGTTAATGAGCCAACTCGCCCCTCATAAATGCCATCAAGGCACACTTTAGCTAATCATGTTATGTCTGCTGCGAAGTGACTTTCTTCAAGGGATGTCACTCCGCTAGGCTATATGAGCCTGACTAGCAGAAGTGCAAGGGATTTACATGAACCATGGCCTGGCAGAAACAAGGATACGTTTTGGGCCAGAAGTAAGTACTCATTCAATCATAGATAAGACTTGATTTCCATTTATTTATTGGCATTAGAATTATATGCAAATGCAAGCCTTCAAGAAACACATACCTCTACGTTAAAGCCCACCACCAATGCCTTGACGACACTCCAACTTTCTACATAGTCCTATCCTTACCACTAATCAATAGTAATTGACTTCCATCACAAGGGGTCCCAAACCCAAACCCAAAGTTCCAAGCCTCAAGCCACCGCCATCGAGACATGGCTTGCGAAATCCCAGAGGGGTCACTGGCATTGCATGGCCAGTTAGGGACGCTTGAATATATAGTGATCGTTTTTGAGAAGTCGAGAGTTGGACGGAAGCGGGCTTGGCGGATCTAGGAGTACACACGAAGCCCGAAAGGGACGGGATGGCTGTGTGAATGGGGAAGGTTGGACTAGATGCCAAGAATGGGCGAGATGTTAAGGGACGGGTATATGTTTAGGTGGGAGGTGATAACTTGGAATCAAGTGGTAGGAATATGATATCTCATTGACTATAATGGGATAGTAGAGGGTGAGACAATGATTGATGGCTACATTATATTGGTATGATGAGTACAAAGCCATACTCATGGCTTTAAAAGTGATATCAAATGCCTTCAAAGTCCTTATGTTCAAAGGATTCAGTTGTCGTTGAGATAACCACAACCCTTAAACCCAATACTATAATTTTGAGTGGCATTGCCCAAATTATATCTCGAAATAAACGCCATATAGAGCCTAGACCAACGCCACGTCAGGGTGAAAAAGAAAGCAGATTGACGAACCAGACTTTGGGGTTCAAATTAGAAGATGACAAGCCTCACTCTTCAGTACTCCTAAACTAAAGTCACTCAAAGAAAAAGACTGCTCCTATATCCCTAATCTCCGGCTGGCTGGGATCTGAGACCTCACGTCGAACGTTTATTCTAGAAAGGCTATAATGAGGCACACGATGACAATGTAAAAATACCGTACATGAGGTCGTTTCACAACGGGGAAGCCACCGTACTTGGAGAACTGCAAAGGCCTTTGGATCACTAGAGGGACTTGGGCCGAGGGTTCTTGGGGAGTCGGGTGGTACAGGTCGAGGTGACAAAGAACCTTGAGAATGGCAGGCCGAGATAGGCTATTCAGAGTTCCATAGTCAACGGAGCATGTCATGATAGGATTCTTAAGGATGCAAGATATTAAGGAAACAAATTAATATACTCAATACGTAAAATCATTACATAAATTCTCCCTCAACCGATCTAAGCCTGTGGAACAATAATCCTATCAATATCCGGCCCCCAAAGCCCATTCCCCGCCCCTTCAACCACAATCTCATTCGTCGCCGCCAACTCCACCGTCAGCGCCAAACTCTTCGACTCCCCATGCGATGGAATAAACTGGTACGTCTTACTAACCCCATTAACCGAAATATTCGCATATCTCGGCGACGAATCCCCATTGTAATACTTCACCCTCACCGTTGACAACCCCGCCGTCTGCACCGTTATGTTGCTAAGGGTGACCGCGCCATCGTTTGTGCCGCCGATATATCCCATAGCTGAGCCCCCAGAGCACGCATTACAGGTAACTGACCTAGCGCCGTTTGCCGCAGTGCCCTTCTCGCCTTCATAGGACGTCTCAGAGACACCGGAGGCAAAGACACCACCGGCGGCATTTGGAATCCAGTTGGCGTAATTGTTGGTCATGGAGGCTTTGCCTTTGTCGATGTCGATGGGTAGCCAGACATACGTAGAGGCTTCAAGGTCAGATGAGATCCAGCGGTCGCCCAGGTACATGAACTGGTTGTTGACCTCAATGACCGAGGTTGTTTGGGACGTAAATGTCCTGGAGTTTACGGGGGCAAACGTGGTCCATTTAGTCCAGCCGGAGGAGATGGACTTGGACGTGGAGTAGATGTTGTCGTTAGGGTCCCAGCCAGAGAGGTGGCTGCCGAACATGTAGTAGATACCATCTTTCTTAACCATAGCGGGAGCCTCGACGCGGTCAGGCCAGGTAAAGGTTTCTTCGGTCACCTTGAGATAGTCATCCGACAACTTCTCGATCCGAAGGCCATTTTCACGATCTTCAGTAAGCAAGTAAGCGGTACCATCGTCGTCCTTGAACAAATTCATATCGCGGCTCTGGTGACCCAAGGGCTGGAAGGACCCTTGGTAAGTGTATTTTCCGCAGACAGTATCACTAGTGGCGACTCCAGTCTTAGCCTCACCATAGTTGGACGAGTCAATGTGCATCCAGAGGACATATTTCTTCGTATTCTCATTGTAGATGACCTTGGGACGTTCGACAACTCTATTGGGGCCAAGATCGCCAGCCTGGGTTGTTTGTGAGAGGAGGGCGCCCTGGTAGGTCCACTGGACGAGGTCCTTGCTGGAGTAGCAGTTGATATTCTGGAAACTGGATCCGTTGGTCTTGTCTTCACCAACAATATAGTAGGTGTCGTCAACCTTAATAATACCAGTGCCATGTGCCTGGATGTGCTTGCCGTTGTTCTGATTGTGGATATTAGTAATGATTTTGAGATGATATGTATTCTGCATTGGGACTTACATCAGGCCAAGAGGAGCCGGGAACAATCTGCAGAGAGGCGAGAGCCGGAGTGATAGCGGCCACAAGGGCCAGGGTCGTAGGTGTGAACATCATCTTGTAAAATGCAAGTGGCCAAATTTGTAAGGCAAATTCAAGATATGGTGCTGAAGTAACGAGAGAAGGTATGTATTTAACGAAAGTACAAAGTATTATGAAAATCCCAAGTTATAAATTACAGACTCGAGAAGCCAAGTACGGCTAAAGAGAAAAAGAAATCTCCCAAGTATATCGGCTTTTAGGACTATCACAAACCTTTATATATCTCCATATCACATTTTATACCCGCTGCTTCAGCCCTGCCACTGCTCGCCCTCCTCCAATCTAACCAGGACTATCATGCCATCCCATCTACTCATCTATTTCCAGTTTCACAATCTCCTTTGATATCCCCAGCTATGGTCCTCCATGACCCCCATCACCCCTCGCGAAACACCCACCCCCAACTCCATTTAACCCACAGACCGCTCTATGTCCTATGGTACCCGAACCTGTCTGTCTATGTATGGCATACCTGTATTCCTCTCTATACACTGATCATCTGATAAGCCTGTAATGTTTCGATCGTCTGTAGATGTGCAAACGTATCGGAGAAGTAGTGGCTATGGTTCCTGAATATACGGGGACAGCCCGGGGATGTCGGGTGGATAACCTCCGAGGGATCTCCAATATGGTTCAGATGTGTGCATAGAACCAATTTTCATGGGACGCATAACTTTTATACGAACTCATCCATATGCCACATTGCAACTAACCGTGAGGTTGTGATTGATGCGGCTATAGAGTGTTACATTGACTGGTTGGAGACTTGAAGCTTTTTCTGTGTAGGAAGCCGCTCGATACCACGACACATGAGCATATTTTATATATCGACGATACGTGATCAAGTGTTGAAGAAATCCATTAATCATATTTCATTATTCCGGGCTATGAATCTATCACCATGCTACACAAAATGCAATTGACGTCCAAACCACCGAAAGCTCCCGAAAAAGAAAAGAATACTTCAAGATAGTCAAGAGAGAGAGAGAGAGAGAGAGAGAAAACCAAATACCAAAGAATACTAAAAGACAAAATCGAACCGAGCCGCGCTACAAATTATTAACACATGCCCCAGGAAAATTGCATACAACAGGATTCATGGGCAGGGTGGGCGATGTACTGGAGCGGGCACATAGGAGAACTGGTGATTGTATGAGTCGACATCATGGAATGGTGGAAACAGTCCGTTGCAATTTTGACGCTGCATATACGCGTGCTGTCTCATCGTTCCTTGATTATGTACATAAGGAATCCGTTGAACCTCGTTAATGCCAGTCCATGGATTCAGTATAAATCGTGCGCATTTGTCGGGATGGCCCAAGGTTACATAAAGTCTTGGATGTGCGTATGGTTGTGGGCGCGAAGCGGCAGCCAGTGCAGCAAACCAACCATTGCTATCCCGCCGAGGGAGCAGAACCTGATATTACGGAGCGATTTATTGCCAAATTCCTTCAAAAAATGGCCCTGCAGGTGTAGTATTGGTCTAACACCATGTCCACGATGACCACGAGCGAGCTGACTTCCTCCATTTCCTGGGTAATGATGTAACTACATAGAGGCAGCCAGTGATAGTGCCACAAGACAATAATCTATAGACTGCTGAGAGCGTAAAGCCTAATGTTGCACAGCAATCAATCGCTGTCCCTCTATTTAACATCGCCCTCTGAGTCTAGTGTTGGTCTTAAGCCCCGTAGTGACTTACCAGTCCTAGATACCAACCAATTTCCCAACCCTCCTTGTTGTTGTATGCTGCCAGACCGCTCAAAAACAGCCCGCGTTATTGCCGGCGCAATAACCTAGCCAAAGAATTCCCCGGAACTCCCCGGTTCGGGAGCCCCCGTTGAAAGTGATTGTTCATCGTGGCACGGTTGGCCGCTTGCTCGGCTTCTAAATATTCCCCCTGTTGGATAGAAATAGTTGGTTGAGACGCTGCATGTATTGCCTGCGGAATAGATACATGCCTACCGAACGACCTAGCTGATGCTGGTCCCATATTCTACTCTGGGTGGCCAGTCTAGGCAGCCGGGGCAGAATTTGAAGCCACAGGAGCTTGAGAATCGTCGGGGATTTTACCATTGACCTTGATCCCGATTGGTTCATTGCTGTGGTTAAAGGTCCAACGGCCTAAGATAATATGGTAAGCAGATACTCATGAAGTAAATGTCATTGATGCTTTTAACTTACCCTTCTGGAGTGTCTCGGCGGCATATTCAAGCAAGATAACACGCCTCTTGTTGCAGTATGCAGTTTTGTCCTGTTCGGAAGTTGGTCAGTCTCTACACTCAAACACTGACATGAAATATGGCCAAACTTACAATGATATCAGTTTTCAGACCACTGCTAGTAGCCAAGTCGTTTACAGGTTTCTCGAACAAATGTGATAACGCCTCCACCGCCATCTCAAGATCTTTTTGATTGTCCTCAAACATCTCGGTGATGTTATTGCGGCACAAGTAGTAAGCAAAGGCATATGTCCACTTCAACGTCTCACGGCAGATCTGCACAGCCTCAGCCGCCGACTTGAGGTACTGTACTTCAACCCATGATAGCCCTGACGCAGCTTGGAGCTGGATCATTTTGGATTCAGTGCGAGTAGCCAGCTCCTTGTCAAGACGTGCAGATTGTTCGTGGTTGGCGTAACGGTTGTAGTAGTGCAGATAGCGAGCGAGGGAGATACGGCTCTTAGCTTGAGCATCACGGGCTTCACTTCCAGACTTTTCTTCGTACCGGTTACAATTGTACCAACTAGTTCCATGTTCGTTCCATGGTCCCATGCACATCCAGCAAAATTCATACCGGCATTTCCTACAAGTCATGTGGTTGCAGCCACCATTCTTCTCAATAGTGGAATTGCACTTAGGGCATTCCTTGGTGTGAGTAGAGATCCAATTGGCCGTCTCACTGTCATCGGCACACTTTTTAAGCCAACGTTTCACAAGATCACAAGGTGCTGGTCTGTGGTCCGCCTGCAAACAGCCAAAACAGAAACGATGCCCACAAAGACAGCTTACGCTAGGCACGGTTTTGTCCAGATCCTTTTTCCGGATCTCACATTCAACCGCGTTTGGGCAATCTGGCGCAGTGCACCATTTGAGTTTGTCTCGATCCTCCACGTAACTCCGATCCAGAAGCTCGTGGTAGCGCTCACGGAGGTCGTCACTAACCAGCATATCTAGAGAGTATGCATCAAGGACTCTGTTACAGCCATCTTGCGGACACTGGATCCTGGAAGCCTCTCCCTCCTCTTTGATCTTCTGGTGAAGGTACTGACGATAGCAGTTGACACAAAAACGATGTTCACACTTCATTGCAAAACTCTCAAGGCCTGGTTCATCATCGTAGCAGATGTCACAGCAGAAGTCAGGAAGCTTCTGAATAGTAGGTTTTTCAGTAGAGGTTTTACGGAGACCAACACTGTCCAGAACACGGCTTGGTGTATCCATATACTGCTCAATAAGCTTGTCCTTGTTCCAGCGGTAACTGCGCAGAAGAATTGCCGTTTCATCTATGCCAAGATCAAGAATCATGTTGACCTCTTCAACTTCACGTTTTTGTTGAGCCTTCAGTTCGTCCTGGGTGTGAACAGTGTAGTCGACGTGCGCATATTGCTTGACTTGTTCAGTTTTGGAGATATATTCATCGTCTGGTTGGTAAACGTCGAGCTCCTCGCCAGATTCATCTAAAAATACACAAACATGAGAGTTAGCAATAGTTATAAAACATAGCAGTGGACAGTATGATGCGATGCCCCCATGTGCGGGGTATGGAGACCTGGTAGCATGCCATGAACAGGGTGATGATCTCGCGAGTCACATGATGTATAGCGACGACTCGGTCAGATCGAACAAGACAAACATGAAACAGAAGCACAAACAGAATAAAATGAAAGAAAAAAAGGATATGACAATTACATACCTTCAATATTGTCATCAGAATCCAACATGAGATCGGCGTCGCTATCAGACAGCGAAAGGTATTCGTCGTCGTCGGAATTCATAGTGTTGAGTTTTGTTGGAACAGGCGAAGGTGGAACCTGGGTGCAATCAAGTGAATTTGTCCGAGGTGCCGAAAGTATACTATTGGTAATATCGTCAATGACTTCTTGGTCGTCCGCGCGAAATTGTGATGTCCCGGAGTTGGATGAGTTAGAGGCGGCAGATGATCCAGCTATCTTCTTAGAGGCAGTAGATGAAGGCTGGGAAGCCTCAGCCGCCTTTCTCTTGCGTGTAAGGGACGGAATGATGGGCAGATGATACCCAGGCGATGACAGCGGCCCGTATTTTTTCTAGGGACGCTACGAGCAGGTGGGTTCTGCGGGTTTAAGAGAAAGAGGAGATTTCAAAATGTTGGTTTCTTCAACGAAAAGTATTGAAACGCGACCAGCCAAACGACGACAAGGGCAGAGAGCAGGTATTTGAGGGTTTGGGTCTAAACCTTGAAGGCAGATAGAGCCAGGGAGTTGTTCGGTGGAGTTGGTGATAGGTATCAACAATCACTTCCAGTGTGGAACGGTGATGACTGTAGAGAGTAAGAGCCGCACGATTAGAGGTTATGTCCGTTGAGTGACTGAGACTATGGCCTCAGGATAAGCTCGTGATCACGAGAGCCTAACAAATGAGGATAAGGAGGCCCGCAAAGCAGGACAGGTCAAGGGAGGATAAAATGATAGGGAAATAGGACTCGCAAGTGCGAGAGTGACGAAGCCTCGATGAAAGACTTGACACAGCGATATAAGGGGAATGCTAGCGATATGAACCGTCAAGAGAGGAATATCGCAGAGGTGATGATGAGTTGAGAAATGCAAAACGGTGTAAGGGAAGTAAAAGTCGAGGGAAGTTGTGTGGCACTAGTTAGGCAATGACGAAATAGCTAACTGCTGCCCAGGGTCATTATGTGGGCCTCTTTTTCGAACCTGCTTATTAGAGCAAATATGATGTCAATGAATCAATAAGGGTTTGAGCCAGATTTGTATTGCACCCAAGGAGAACGTATTATGAGACAAAAGCCTAGTATTTTTATCGCATGTAGTCTCTGATTAGAAATGCTATATTATTGATCAATAAGCGCCCTGAGCGTAGTTTTGATTCACCCTCACGAAGTACGTCTGCATGTGCTATAAGTCCAGCTTATCCAGAAGTATCCAGAAGAGAGCCAGCAAATATGGAAATTACGGTCTAGTATCAGGAAAATATGGAAGAAATATACGCCATCTAACTCATGAATATGACAAGATCTCGCATTATTCTTTATTTGTTGGCTATCTTCTACGAATGCAACATATAACTGCTTCAATACCGACCACTAGTATCACAGAACTAGGGTCTGCTGCAAGCACTTGGAACATTCGGCTTGTGCACGTTCGATCATGGCTTGATCAGAAGCAGGCTACTGGAAACATACTGTGAAATTGTCTATCAAACGTATACATAACGACAGAAGTGATGGGCTGATGTATATTTGGTGGACTTGAATTGTAGTTTACAAAAGAAATTTATGTGAGATCTAATAACAAAGACATTACAAAATAGTATACATAGAAAATATCGAGACAATTAGGGTTATGCATCAAATTTAACCCAGGACATGGTTGGCCATCGAGACTAGACATTGCTTAGTTAGAAAATGGGAATACTCGGAGAGGAAATCAGAATTTGACTGCTTACCAGTAGTGCCAATGTTGTCGGGCTCAACGAAGGTCTTGACAACCTTGCCGTTCTCAACAACCAGAGCGTAACGCTTGCTGCGATCGTTGCCGAAGATGGCCTTGGAGTCAAAGGTCAGCTCCAGAGCACGGGTGAACTCGCCAGAGGGATCACCAAGGAAGCGAAGCTATTGAGTGAATTAGCGTGCGGACAAATCAGAGACATGAATATTGAGTTTGAAGTTCAGCACGAGCTATTTGATACTGGAACATATTAAAAACCCCCCACCCGAAACCGCCAATGTATTACGAATTTGGACAAAGACGACAACGTAAAATACGAAATAACACAAAAATAAAATTATACTTACACCAGTCTGCTTAGCAGGGTCCATCTGATCATGCCACGCCTTCATGACGAAAGCATCATTGACCGACACAACAAACACCTGCCCAGCTTGCTTGAGCTTGGGGTGGGTCATGTAGCTAGGGACGTGAGAGCTAGAGCAAGCGCCCGAGAAGGCGGCGGGAACGCCAACAATGATGCCATTGGTATTCTCGAACTCCTCCTTCAGGTTGACCTTGTTGCCAGGAGAGTCCTCGCAAAGCACAGCGAGATCGGGAATTTCATCGCCAACCTTGACAAAGCGCTGGGCGCTGGAGGTGAAGGTGCGGGCGACGGGGGCACGAACAGCGGCACGGGGCGCAGCGGCGAGGCGAAGGGTGGAGGTACGGAAGAAAGACATGATTGATGTAAATGAAATCTGAATCTCAAGTATATGAATGAGTGTGAATGAAAGATGAGACTCAAGAGAAATCTCCGAAGGCGGATGTAGAGTGCTTCAAATAGACATTCATTGATGGGTACCCGACTGGATACTTACCGGTAAGGTTCTAATGTATCCACAGTCAAGCTCTAGCAGCTTCAGTGCTAGCTATACCCTAGAAGCCCCCCCCCCGAGATCAGGTAACTTGCGTCTCCTGGCAGTGAAAATCTTAGTACAATCAGCGCTCTTGTCACCTACAGCTCCACATTTCCTCGTCGCTATGCAACAATTGCAGTACAACAGTAGCAGCAGCTCATAGCAACTACAGCCTCGCCCACCAATGACGACTCCAGAACCCCAGGAAATGAAGGGCCCGCTTGGCAGCCCTTTGCACCTTACATCAAGACATGCATCAAGCATATAGATCAAGCGGGGTTCGTTATGTGAATTTCGTTAAAAACAGCCGTTCGCAGATCAGTTAGCTTTAGCTTCGCGACTTGATTACTTAGAAAACCCCTTTGATGTGCCAAATTGAACAGCAACGTGGCTAACGTGGATGGAGCCAAATTTCCTGGAGTACATTATCGTGGGCCATGATCTCCCTGCATCAACATATGGTCCCTGGCAGCGTGCAAGGAGATGAAATAACATGAGGAATAAGAAATATATAGGGATTTTCTACCGTCACAGATATGAGCAATTGTCCAATCGAGTGCATCCTCGATAAGAAGCAGAAGGTCACCATCACATAAATTACAAAATTCAAAAATGGGAATCATAAGAAATCAAATTACCAAAATAGAAAGTATAAGCGCCACGTATACTTGAGAACCACAGGCCTAGTAAACTCCGGCAACCAATTGTTCATAACATGAAAAGGGAGGTGAAGATATAGCAAAGTACAGAAAAAAAAACAAGAGAAGAAAACAACGGGCGATGAGGGAGTCTTCAGAACAAAAACAAATGCTGGCCGTTTACATGGACTTGTCAAACGAGCCAGATGCAAACGTGTCTATGATGGTTGATAGTTGTGACAGTAGTGATTGTGGCCAATCACGTGATCTAAACTTAATTCCCGTAACGAAACGCGGACAGATCCAAGGGCCGTATGGAGCCTTCTGTATCTTCATCATCTTGGTCCTTCTCAGCGTCAATATATGGCAGCATATCCTCGCTGCCCTGTGAGGGGCTTAACATAGGCTGACTGCTACAATGTTTCAGCGTTGACTTCACGGGCATCGAGGAGCTGATATGACTCGCCGATGACGACACAGGGTGGACATCCCAAAAGGGCTTCTTGATATTACTCATAGAAGATGACTTTGTAAGAGATGGAGGAGTTCCTTTCCGGGAAGAACCAAGCGCCTTGAAACCCATCCTTTGGAGCGGGGTCATACGAGGCGTACTGGTTTGGGTTCCGCTCATATTGAGTCCCGGAGTACCAATGAATGACGAGCGCCTAGTGGTGCTTGAGGGGGTAGCAGATGATGTAGCAGGAGTTTTTAGAACGGCATTCGAAGCCGTGATAGGCTGGCTAATAGGGGCAACCACAGGCGCCGAAGAGCTCGGCCTCGTAGGTTCTGAGCTTAAGAAGTGGTCCAAAGTCAGAGCCTTGGGACCTCTTGCTTCAAAATTCGGGACGGGCGGGGGCGGCATCATAGAAATACTGTGACGGCCCACCTGGCGGCGAGCAAGGGTAGTGGCGGCTCCACGGAGCGGCGTGGTAGAAGCTACTGACGGCTCTATCTTTCGAGGTGACTTGCGTGGAGACCGACGAGGAGATCCAGTAGAAACATCGGGTCCACTCTCATTGACGTCATCGAATACTTTGAAGATACTGCTACGCCGGCTTTTGGGAGTGTGCCACTCATCGAGATCGGGTAGACTTTCCATCATTTCCGTAACAGCATCGTTGGTGACCTTAGTTGATTTTGTACGCTTGGATGGAGTCTGCTTCAAAGCAGCTGCCTCCACCACCTTGGGCTTCTTTGGCGTCCGACTAGTTGAATCCTCATTCAATGCAGGCGGCAGCGGCGTAGCACGTTTTGTCGGCGTGGCTGTTGGAGACTGGGACTTAGGTGTAGAAGGGACAAAGAATTTGCTGGCTGGTGAGTCCATCAATTCATCTTCTTCAAGTAGGTCTTCATCACAAAGACGAGCCTTCTTCTTCGGTCTAGCTTGAGACCCCATACCGGTAAACGCAGGGCCAATGCTGTGTCTACTGGGAGTCAAATTTATGCGGCTGGGGCTGGCAATAGGCGTCAATTCCCCTGTTTGGACCTGGGCAAGAAGGTTCTGAACTGGCTCTGTTTGTCGCCGTCTACGAGGTGACCCACGGGTGGGTGTGTTCCGACCACTATTAATATATGGTCGAGGAAGGGGGAAGACACGGGGCGCGAGACCATTACGAGTGATCTCTGCAACCTTTTCCGGTTCGACGGTAAAGCAATTGGTCTCCATCTCGCCCATTGCTATCCGGCTGCCAAAGAAGTTGGTGATTTGGTTGGCAGGTTGAGGACGAGGAGTTGTCGCGGTATCAGATCCCGAAGACATGGCTCGCCTCTTGCGGGCAGATGGTTGGGGAATTGGTTCACCAAGAGGCTTTTTAGTGATAGGATCGACCTCACCAGCAGCGATTTGACGAGCAAGTTCGGGTGCTACATGTACACCAATAAACTGCATACCATCGACTGCGCCTGATTCATCGTCTGTGAGAAGGACCAATTCCTTCTTGATAGGACAGAAAACTCGTTGATGGATAAATGTCAACTCAGCCTTCACAAACTCCGTCATGTAGTTTTCTGAGACCTTGGATTTCCCCTCAAATTGCAACATTTTGACAACTTTTTCGGCAGTCTTGTGTTTTCTCAAAAGCCGGTGTGCCGACTTTAGGCCGATGCCACTGATACTATTGAGATAATCACAACCACTAAGAATGCACATTTGTCGGAACTCAGCATCAGTCCATCCTGTAAACGAGACTTCTCTAACACGGCAGAACTCAGATCTGCAAATTTCCACACAAGAGCCATACCGATCGAGTTTTGTGATTAACCGTTTCGCCCCGAACACTAACAAATCAGAATCCTCTGATAAGATGCCATCGATTAGACCCTTCATTTCAAGATACACCAATTGTGCATCAGCTTCATATGGAGCCACGACACATTGAACTCCAAGCTTTCTTGCTTCGATGATAACATCCCGAGCCATAGCTGGGGTAATGTCTATAGCTTTTTGAAACTGCTCGTCGGCCTGCTTGTGCTTCCCGGCCCTTAGAAACTCAAGCCCTCGCTTGCGGCTCTCCTCACGTTTCACCTCTCGAGAGGCTTCCGTGCCAGCCTTTGATGGTAGGAAGTCACCATCGAAGACCAGGTATGGAGTGACACCATTGTGAATGAGCATACGCACTCGGTACATACAGTAGTCGACATACCTAAGACAATTATTGTTAGCACGGCTGATTACATGCATGACGTAAAGACATTATTGTGGCGCATGTCGATTCGGGTTCTTAGAATAACATACCGCTTTGTAGGTTTGCCTTGAGCAAGCTGTGAGGCGCATGAGATGGCGCCTTTGTGAAGCCAACCATAAGTATCGACGCCCAGAGTCTTCCCAGAGTATCTCTTGAGATCCCCGGGGTGTTGAATGCTTTTAAGCAAGCCCAGAAGACCAGAGACACCCATTGTGGCCTGTACCGGTCAATGAAGAACCGGGCAGTCGGCTACAGCGGTTGGCGAGTTTGTCGGTCGTCCAGAAACACCCAGAGTTATCAAATGGAAACGGTATATTGTCGACAAATTCTTATTTGAACCACAAGATCAAGTAGGTAGTCAAGGATGAACAGATTGATTCGAGATGAATTTGACAGGTCAAAATCACTGAAACCGCATGGGCTATCTTGTTAGAGCAAGATATACAATGTCGTAATATCGTATGAATATCGAAACTAGCAAAGGATCCAGTTTGGTAACATAAGGTTATGGTAGCTTGCTGATCTCAAGTATCAAGGCGAATGTTAATGGCGGAATTGGAGGGCGTCTAATTCATTCAAAAGCAAATCTATGGGTCGTTCATAAGTCGTTGGTTTGTATAACTAAAAGAATGAAGAAGGGCTATCGGTTGCCCATGTGTATGCGTCCAAGCCCAGAGCGCGGTCGACCGGGAGAATGATGAAACAAATTTATTAACGAAAGTGGTTGTTGTAGGTAACGAGTGTCAAGCAGAGCCAACAAGTATCTCTAAAAGAGATCAAGATTCATCAATATCCTTGGCTTTGAGAAAGCAAAATCACAAACTTGCTTCCTGTTAGATGTAAAGACATGTCCATCTCACAATAGAATTTGGAGACACAGAGAATGCTTAATTCAAATTTGGCAGTGAAATTGTATGAGAGAAAAACGCGTCACCCTGAAGATATAGTGGGGTCGCGTATAGTTACAGATATGATACTGCCTGAGCTCTATTCATCAGTAATCCCTGAAGTGGTATCTACAGAGCATGATCCCCTGTATGTAACTAAATTTGAACAAAATTATGGCCATTATTACCACGGCGTTCAGGTGTTATGCATTAAGATAGCGACCAGGGTTTGCATTCCACACATCATTTACTATGATACTAGGCCCTGATTGATCCCTAACCCGAAGGTTTGAGAATGGAGGATAATTGGGCCTCACTATTATAGTAATCATAGTAAGCCACCGCTAGACAACGCATATTCATTGAATGATTGTTTAATACAATCAAAGTCCTGAGATGTTGGCTGAAAAACATATTGGAAGCTGGTGACCAAGGGAGCACTACGTCCAAAAATGCATGCAATTATAGTTTTTTTTTTTACGGTCCTTCTCTCCAAATCATATTAATATAAGCACTAACATTAGATAAGAATATACTTTCGGTACCAGAAACAGCCATGTCTTGTGCATGATGGTATGTCAGATTTTTGGCTGGGCCGAACCACATCTCTTGTTTATACAAGTTACCTATAGAATCATCAAGAGGGTTACAATATAATCCAAAAACAGATATATTGAATTTAAGCACACAGATCCTTCACCTTTGGTGTACCAATCCTCTTTGGGATATTGTCAGCTGCTGACAGCTGAGGAGAATTACAAACTAGATCCTACCTAAAAACTTATTGTTGTACGAAAAAGTTTGGAATTACAAGGGTATGAACATTTATTGCGCCGAGTAGATTTATCGCATTTCACACAAACTCCATTCATACCATCCCATAATATCGATATTTTGTTTTCATCATACCAAATATTTACAAAATGCCTAGTACCTTCCAGAAAGTCAGAAAACATATCAATAAAAAGCGGGCTGGTACCACCTCAGCCGATTCGCTTCACGAGTTCTCTAGAGATGCAAAGAGACTTCGCAAGGCCAGTGTGAGAGATGGCAGACTCGAAAAGTTGGCGCAAAACAGATCTAGAAAGGAGCAACCTCTTTGTATGTTTGCAATCAATCTCATTGCCGGAAAATGATTTATTACTAACAAACTGTGCAGTGGAGAGAGCTTACTTCTTCCAGAAGGCTTCCCAAACTAATAATGGAGAGACGTTTGAGTTGGATGATCTGCGCAAGATTGTTTCCACGTATGTTATCTGGAGATGATGCGGCCTATGAGCCTATGTACTAACAACTAGTAGCTACGTTCACCAATATGACGAGGAACTTGCCGAAGTTCAAAAGGCTCGCCGTCCGGGTCGTCCACCTTCCACCAAGGAGTACGCTTTGAAGTCCAAGCAAGAGGCTTATCTCACCGAGCATAAGGCCGGCTTCCGTAAGATTTAATCGATATATTGAGCGTCTGATCATAATTCCACTAACACCTTGCCTAGTTGTTCCCGATCTCACCAACAAGGACACTATCCTCATGTTGTCAAAGTGGGACAACAATTGGGCCCACCTCTCACATATGACCTGGATCAGACTGCCTGTTGAGGGTGATCCTAAGCCCATTACGTTCCCACCCAAAGGTTACTAAAAGACTAGCTATTGACTCTCTTGATGTGGAGTTCACATTGCACCAGAAGCCTATGAGCCCAGTCATATGCTTGCCTGCTTGACGTTTTATTACTTCTGTCTCTTTTTCATACCCTAATGCCATCTCATTCGCGTTTTGTTACAAATTTCACCATTATAGTCTCATGCAATGGCTGCATATGGCTGCATATAACTTCTGCAATCCTCGCTTCATAAGAAGCCATCTTGGTTTCTTGAAGTTCAGCTCCATCAGGGGTGTCTAACATCCATCTATTTCCTGGCCTTGGCTGATTGAATGGCCTCTCCATACCACCCCATTTGCTTTTTTTATTTTCGTAGTTTCCCTTGTCTTAAACATGGACTACGTTGCCAACATAATCTTGCCGTATTTCAAATCTGTCTTCGATCCTGATTTCTATCTTCGTAATGGAGTATTGGTACCACGCCCCGTTCGTTACTTTATGTGACGAAGCACCGTACTTATTAGTATACCCTTTCAGTTCAGTCTGCAGGGTTATCAGAACACTTGGAATACCCAATCGGTATAAAAATATAGATATGGCTCTCTGGCTCGGCAGGATTCTTTCTCTCAAGGTGGAGTGGTCACACCCGCTAGTTTGTGCCTGTCTGGATGTAGGGTTTCTCACACAGTCCCGCTCCCGAGACGGCTCAAACTAAATAGGCTACTTCTCTTAGCAGGGGTACGAATTGGAGCTTACCGTAGACAAGGCGATGTGGATTCTGTAGTGCAATGCATACCCTGTGATGACTTGCCAACTGGCAAAGGGTTCTGCTCCAAGCTCGTCACACAGGCCTTGTACGCAGACCTTGTGCTGGTCATACCACCGACCAAAAGCAACATACTTTTGTCATCATCGAGAAGGAGGAGGTGACTTGTCATGTCCATATCTGAATACTACAGCCTATTCTGTCATTACACCCGCATAACGTGCACTTTATACCCTACCTTGTGTGCATAACTAAACCATTATATAGACCAACTTTGTACATACATATAAGTATCTAGTCGTTTCAACCATGCATGTAATGCATGGCATTATACGGGTCATCCGTCATGTAACATTGGTTTATGGAAACTTCACCTCATCATACAGTATTTGGCTCTTCATAGGCCCGACTATGATACGATTTTATATCTTGTAGAACTCATCAACATACACGGTTTCCTGCCAAGACATACTGTGAGATGGGCACTTTTGCTAGGGAAGACAACTAATGTAACAAGTGTCCGGCAAGTAATGCAAAGTCTATAAATATACCAAGCTAATATAGTACGAACTCTCATCAGTTCTCACCCCATATTATCAATATTGACCTGGAGAACCACACACTATCAAACAATCCGCCTGCAATAGACCGCCATTAGTAGGGGGGTACGATAGGGCCAGCATACCTACACATCGTGGCATGGTGGCAGCGTCAGGGTGAAACGGCAGCCATTGACCATGTGCCACCACTGCCCTGACCTGTAGTCGCAGTTTTGGCCTAATTCATTCCTGTAGACCCATGATATACCTCTGGGTCGGAAGAAACAGATCATGGTTAACAGCTCGGAATCCTAGAATCCCAATATCGTCCCGCCCTATCTGCCGGGCCCCGCGTTACGCGGGGATACCTGCTGTATTATGGATATTGACCTACGGAACGGTGAGCTGCCCCTCCCTATAATAACTAGTGCAGTAGCTACCCATAAGGTGTAAAGTCGCCTGTCTCGATACCTAGGCTATGTACTGCAAGCCACGACGTTTGAGCCGTCAGGGCGTCTGTAGAACGCCTTTTACCTCCAATCACGACTAGTTGTTTCTGGCACTTTACGGCAACACGCTATCTGCATTCAAAGCGTGTGGTTACACAGAACAAGGATCACGACAAAGGGTGTGTGCTCGACTAGAAAGCTCAGCCAGGACTTCGAAAGCACAGGGTAAATGACGAGATACTATCTGGGGTTATGATGAGACCGAGGAGTTTAATTGACTTGAAGTTCCAGGACCTGGGACGTATCTAACCCGCTTAGAGGGGGAACATGCCTTGTCAATGCATTGGAGACATGGGCTTGGCCCTCCTTTGATGCAAACCCCAGGAAATAGAGACAGCGGTGCTGTGGGTTCATTTGACGGGTAATCTTAGAATGCACAATTGCACTCAAGCGTGCATCATCATTTGAAATTTGATACAGGATCTAAAGACCAGGGTACAGAGTTTGCTTTCTTGGTAATTATTTGCCTTGCAAATTGCACAGAGCAAAGCAGTGAAGAACTTGTAGTGGCTACGGCCTACCGAGAATCATAAAGTGGGTGTAATAAGAAACAATTATGCACGGTACTTCGTCCCATTAGTATCCGGATACTGAGCGACCTCTAGGCATAAATCCCTCCTTTATCTGTTCCTACCAGTCATCCAAATCAGCCCTCCAGCCAAAAGTGTGTAGCGATGGCTCTGGCTACCGATGCTCCCGTCCTAGAGATACCCCCAACCCCAAAGTACTGCGCTCGTGACCTCTAGAGAAGACACCATGATTTCGGAAAGCTCTCTTCCCCTCTTTGGCTACGCAACACAGTCGCCCTGGGGGCGTTCTTGTTCCCATTCGAAACGTGCCTGCTTCTGCATTAAAGCGGCCCGGCGCTGCAGTCAGCAACAATCTGCTGTTCGCCCCTCACGCAGGCCAACCCATATATATGCAGTTATTAGAAGCCATGGTCTTTCCAGTTGGGAGAATTTGCGGGTTGTCTCAAGATGCAAGTTTGACCATCGCGAAAACCACACGAGGGAACCCGATGTTCCCTCAATGCGACGGGCCATTAAACCATGACAGGGTCCCTGGCCCAAATGATCTGCCAGGAACAGTACCGTACTCTCGTATTTTGGTCCACTGTCTACCATATGACAATTCAAGTTTGCTAGTGCTGTCCAAGTCAGCCCCGCACTATAGTGATCACGAAAACCGTACGACGGACTGTGCCCACTACTCAACAGATCCATCAAGTATCTTCTAACAGAGGGGTGACGGAACAATCCCTCTCTTCCTCACTGGTTGCATACAGAGTAAAACTAATCACTGTCAATCCAAGATATTGATTCCTTTCCACGTCAACCTCTGTGGTTGTAACCCAGAACCGACCAGACCAGAAGACCGGCCCAGGACGGCAATGCTACACAAGCGACGCTCGCTCGCATGGCGTAGATTTACGGCATGCTACGGTCTGCAGAACAGGACAGCCTGACCGTCATGTAACAAGTGGGACAGCGGAAAACACCCCCGTGCGTGGAAAGTCAGGAAGTCACAAGTAAGATGGAGGGTAGGGTGGATGATCCGGGGCCAGACAATGGAGGGCATATCGGAGCCTCATTTGTTACAGAGATATGGATTGTAACTGAACGTTATTACTCGTTGCCAGGGTTGAAAGGAGAACATTGCATGGGTTGAAAGTGCGGACACAGCGGCACGGTAAACCATATATAAGAAGCGCGGCGCACGACCGTTCAATCTTGGGAAATAAAGAGTCAGATCACATGTTAGCAACATTCATAATACTCGAGGTGGACCTTAATCTTCCCATTCGAACTTCTACTGTTACTTTAACACCATTTGCTGCCTCTGCTTGCCTACATACGATTATCTATCCAACCTATTATCACTATTACCCAGATTTGTATGTTGTCTATCCAATGGTACCAGGTTCCTCTACCAATAATACAACCCTAACCCTGATCTACCAGACAACCTCTAGCCACTCGCTCATTTACCACCACTACAATGTGCAACTATATTTCTCATATCCGCGTTTGCCATGGCTGCGATACGCAAGACACCGTCCTCATCTCCGAGGAGACATGCCCTCAAGCCCGCCAAAACGGCTCTTTTGGAAACTGCGGTTGTGGCATTTCCAGTATGCCTCGTCGAACTCCCCATAATTGCTGGATGTGCCGGGAGCGCAATGCTAGGTTGATCCGAACAAGGCCGCTGCGCAGAGTTGGCGACATCAGGGTTCCACCGATGAACAAGGCGTAGTTGAATACCGAGTGACGAACAAAGTGAAATGGTTCACAAAAAGAACCGAGGAAAACAGAAGGAATTCGACTACACACCTTGTGTGTAGGCGTGAGATACAGACCACCACAGGTCTGAGAGATGCCATTGCATGGCTTGGGGTTTATGACTTATGACTTTTGACGATACTGCAATAGAAGCTGTTGCTTCATATTATCTTTATGAAGATGATAAATAGATAACGATTATGATATATCAAAGATTCTTGACACTATGGTACATGCATAGAGCGGTATTCAATATGTTGTATTAGGTCCAAGTAAACCAGAAAGGGAACAACAGAAAATCAAACAAGAGGGCTAATATACACATGTAACTCACTGCCCTAAGAGAGAGAAACACCATGGACATCAAACGTCTTCACGCCAATACCCGGATTAACACAATACCACCCACTTAAGCCCGAATGAAGCCAGCCAAGTTCTTCATCCAGGAAACATACTCAGACTGCTCCTTCCAGTTGGCATAGTCGCCAACAAAGACAGCCAGAGCCGCGTCAACACCACGGTCGTTAAGGAAAGCCTCCGCCTTATCCTGCAATTCCTCGTCCAGAGTCTCGAACGCAGGGCCGGCATAGGCATTGGCGCGGGAGTGAGCAGACTCGGCAGTAGAGCCGAAGGCATCAGCAACCTTGTTGAAGTAGTAGAAGGAGTCGATGGCGAGGCCGCCATCCTGAACAGTGATATCAACAGAGACGGCGCCGTCAGACTTGCCGGGCTTCTCGACGATAACCTGGACGCGGATGGGGGTAGGGTCGAGCATATCATCGCCGACCTCGCCCTCATCAGCCTCGTAGTTCTTAGCTTCGGCAGCAGACTCCTCCTCACCAAAGCTCTCGTCATCGAGAAGAGGGTTGTGGAAGCCAAGGTCGCCAATGGAGAAAAGAACAGTGATCCTAATCGACAATACAACATTAGTATATAGCCATACTACTGAACACTCCTTAATCACAAACTTACTTCTCATCGCCAACCTGCTTGACAAGTTTCACCTCCTCGTTACCAGGGTTCTCAATCAACTCGAAGCCCGAGTTCTTGGTGAACTCGGAGATGGTCTCAGGGAGCTGATCATCCTTAGCAGCCTCAGCCTCGTAAGACAGCTCGCGCTCAAGCTGAACAACGAATTTCTCGGCAGACTCAGCGGTGTTGAAAACGGGGGCAGAGACCGAGAACTGAGCGCGCTGGGTGCGCAGAGCTGCAGTAGCAATTGCGGGGATGCGGGCGGCAACAGTGGCAGCGCGCGGAATAGCGCGGGGAGCGACCCGGGTGATGGAACGAAGAGCGAACATATTGATTGATGTGATGAGAAATTTAGATTTGAAGTGGTGAGAATGATATGTGGTCGGGACAAGGAAATGTGTTGTCGCTCTGGGGTTCAACTGCGATTAGCACAAGAATATATATATTTTTTTCTGTTTAAAATCTAACAGCGTCATCCAATAATTAGGCAGCTAGCCCTTCTATGGGTTAAATTTTCGCGGCAGTTCACTTGCATAATATGCACGGGCCATCATTACTAAGCGCTATTTCGATATACTTCTATGTGGGGTGGGATGCAGGGATCTATAGTCGAATGCAGGAGAGAAAGTTTGGTTAGGAGGGCAGTTTATGATCCTAGGCATTTACCAATATGATCAAGGAGCGATCAAGTTAATAGCATAGATTCCTAAGCACAACGGAAATTTCATGATTATTATGATGCGGAACAAAAGTATAGACAAGTATAACACGAGACAAAACGCCAATGTAAATAAAGCACACCCAACAATGGTTCTGGCAGGCTGGCAACGACTCTAAACTGTGAGAAGTGATTGCCGAACGCCTAATTTGAACCGACCAATATCAAGACCTGTATCACCCAAGACAAAGGAAATGTAGAGACAAAACCGCAAAAAAAAACAACTCTAGTCAACCTCAAATCTTTCACAAAAGGTCGACGTTCGGTGCCTCCGGGGACTTGGCCCCTGCAGCCTGCTCAGCCAGAGCACCGGAGCCATCCGCCAAGAGGTCATCAATATCCCAGTTGCCCTTCTGTGCCCGCTCGAGGACTTGACGTCCTTTTTCAGTCAAGTCAGGCTTGCCTCCGTTTCCATTCACATGCTGGAAGAAAACAGGAGTGAACGGAACGCCTGTCCGTTCCCGCTCGCGAGCCTTCTCGCGCTGGGCCTCCTCAAGTTCCACCTTTAGGTTAGTGGCCTGTCCGAACTGCTTCGAGTAGATAGCGTCGGTGACCTTGCCCCAAAGGATTAGAGACTCGTTGGGGCGCTGCTTGTCAGTCGGGGGGAGGTCCTTGGGGGCGACCTGCAGTGGGGTCAAGTCAATAATGTTATGTTGTGCCTCAGGAGGGTGGGATGCCTAGGATATTGTTAGCTTTAGCACATGAGGCAAGTTTCTATAGAACTTCAAGTATAACTTACAAAAGGCTTAGGACCCAAAGTGAACGCAACCTTCTCCTTCCAGGGACCGGTGAATCTCGCAAGGATATCCGCCTCGGGGACTTCCTTGATTTGCGTCTTGTTATCATTCTCGGGATCATATCTGAAGATGATACCATCGACCTTGTTGACAGCCTTCCCGATCCAGCCACCCTCTTCGTAGTACACTAGAATGACCTTAAGCTTGGTCTCAGGACAAGTAATGTAGGTAGTATCGCTGACGGACACGTTTAAGTTGCCGCGCAGGAATCCAGCGAGGTGAGCTTCGGGGTGCAAAAGCTGATATGTTTCATTGCGCTTCTCAATATCGACGAAAATACCGAGGTTGTGTTCACCAGGTAGCACTTTTATGGTGGTTCCAGTGAACTTGGCAGACAGCTGGTCGAAACCTCTAGCAGTCAGTCCCTTTTCGGGACATGAGACGTAAAATGCACTAATTGGTGGGTGGTGCGAAGTTTGCTCCGTGAGATAGGACACACGAACGGACTTCTCGGGTTTGGCGGGGTCGGCGACAGGGACTGTGAGGGAGGCAGCTGATGACGAGGTCAAGTGCTCCTTGTGGTTGATAGCAGGGGCGTTATCTTCGGTGATCCAGTTGCACTACATGTCGGGAAATATAAAGTTAATGCCTGATTTCCAGAACGGTTTCCATTTCTTCTAGAAAAAGTTATTAATCACTTACCCGGAAAAACTCTCCGAGACAGGAGTTATAAGGCTTGCAAGGCCGTTCCTTGGCGTATTTCAAATACGTAGTGAACCAGAAGCGCAGAACTTCCAACATGCGATCAAGTTCATCATCGGATGTACCGATAGCGACAAAAGCGCCAGGAACATCGAGGTAATTCCAATATTCAAGGTTGGGCCGAGGCTCGAGCAGTTGTGAGGGAAGAGAGAAGCGAACGGCGGCAAGGTCAGACACGCCAATAAATCTATTACAGATAACCACACGATGATGTCAGTAGTGTCCAACCAAGGGATGTTGCACGATAGCGCAAAGCGGCGTCATATTTGAGGGGTGTGCTTAAGCTGTTCAGGGCCTCACACACTCAATGGTGGCGGCCTTCTATCTCGCGGTTCCCAGAATCGTCATACGTGATTGCAGAAAACAGACTGGAAGCATAGATGAACAAAGTTAAACACCGTTTGGGGATCCCTTACTTCTTCAGAATAGACAAAAACGTCCGGAGCTTGGAAGAATCCGACGGCGTGTCGTCAGCGACGGTTGTGGACGCCATGGCTGCTGTAGTATCTAGTGTATGTGATGTCGTGATTATGCGAAGAGGGTCGAGATGAATGGAAAGCGAGAGAATGCAATGATTAAGGTCACAGAAGAAGAGAAAAGTCACAAGCGAAGATGTTAAGCGTCGCAGTGTAGAGGGTGGGGAGTGAGGATTCTCAAACTCAAAATGGGCCTTCCCAGCAAGTTGAAGCCAAGGACCAGGGATTAGTTGATGAGCACAGACACCGCCTTTCCCGTTTCCGCTCAGAAACACAAGGGAGGCAGCGATTTTTGGCGGGCAGTATGTGGGAAACCACTATAAAGACGGCAAAATGATCGCTGTGCTCAAGGACTATGATGAGAGATAATCCAGAGATATTGAAGGCTGGCAGCCGGCAATGCAGGTCGCAGGAGGAAGATGTAAAAAGTCACTATAACTCGGGATCTATTCGTCAAGTCGAAAAAGGGTGCAACAAAATAATGGATAGCAAGAGGGGAGGCCCAGTCATTTACCAGGCCAAGGTTCGGTATGGATGTTTTCAGAAAGAAATCGTGAAAATCAGTTGAGAAGGGGTTAAGAAGGGGGATGAAAGAGAGCATTTGGTTGGCGCCTTCATCAAAAACTACTATGGTTGTCGCGGCTTTATTACCTATTCATCCACGGCTAACACGGCGAAAAGGGCTTCGTGAAGCACATGGTCTGATGCAGTCAATAGTTTTTGCGGTTGTGCAATCATTCTGTCCATGATGACACCGTACACATATCATTGTTCATACATTGTCATTTTACTATCATGACTTATAAAGTCATGCCGATGTTTTTTTTAATTCCACACTTCTAAGTGTGTCATCGGCTGAGTGACTTGACCGCCACCTCATAGCCTTAGAGATAAGGGGTTCATGTGATTATTCAGTTAAACTCTCTGTCACGGGCTTCTACGTTAACATTCAGGGTAACATAAGAATACAATTTACGTCCAAAGTTGTGCGTATCTTCTCATTTATGCGGCTCTTTTAACCGTCCAGCTGTCGTGCATGTTCTCAGGTGTTTGAGCCCATCTACCTTGTGCATTATCATCGTGATTTCATAGGTTGAAGATAAAGGTATGTACAGTGTAAATATACTGTATGATGTCACACAATGGTGCCAAGTGCCCAGATTATAATATGATTTCTCAGCGCAACTCACTGAAAGTATGGGATTGCGCAATAATGCAGAACCCCTCATTCAATAACAGTATATTTAATACTGTGTAAATATGCACTCTAAACCTCCTGGTTATGCGCTACTAAAAACAGATTCCTGCCTTTGGCTGAATTGAAGCCAATCACTTCATCATGTGGCTTCATTTAATCCTATGTACAAAGTTAGCCTTCACATGAGTTATATTTCTTGATATTATGCACACTACATAAATTCTTTAATTTAGGGCAAAATTCGGAACTTGGGCTTGTAGCCAACACAAACAATAGGGTTCATAAATGTGTATAGGATTGTATGCTGAATAAGCATAGTTGTCACTAGGGTTATACATTGGTATTATAGGGTTATAACAGGGAAGCTACAAGTAAATTTTGATGTAACACAAGACTCAATATAACGACATTACATCACTTACATCATTAACTAATCGAGGACACATGTAAAACTAATAGAAGCAGGTGTATACTTATATTTAGGGTTTTATATGGTTCATGCGATGTATATCACAACTTTATACTTGTGAGATGATGATTTTCAATGATACATCGCGATGTTGACATGCCAAGCTATTATCGATAACCAAGCAGAGGATCCACAGGGTAACGACTGAGATCAACGAGGTTGACACTGGTGAGCTTAATATGACTTTACCCTTGGAGTTATACGAAACATAACTTCTTCTGATTCGATACATGTAGCTACCGGTTGGGTGTTAGTTCAGAATATCGGGTACCACTATACTTTTGTTGCTGGCTGGATTAGTCCACAACCCGCGGGTGTATAGAGAAACTAAGACTGAACTTTTCTGAAAACAAAGTTTGGCGAGCGACACAGTGCCTATAGATATAGGATTCTCGATTCTCTCCCTATATGGGACGTGATTCATGATATTGTTCTACTGGTTGGGTCGATCGATCTAGTATGCTAACATTTGGTACCTTAAAGTTGAGAAGATAAAATTGAAATCTTGAACATATCAGTGAAATGTCTATACTTGCTTGAAACAGACTATGTGCTTATAAACCAAGATATCTCAACTACAAAGCCATAATTAGGGACGGTGGTAAAAAGGACATTGTAAAGAGGATTCGATAGCCAAGATCAAGGAATATTTATACAGATAGTCGAAGTCTGGTCATGACAATGTAGGCCATCATGCTAGTTCTCATTGTCTTTTACTGTTATCAATAGGTCGTGATTGGACATGTTGTTACACGAGAGGACAATGCGAATTATCTGACGACTTTGCGCTTCATCTCAGTATACAGAGCGAGTTTATGGTTGTTCATATATGCCAATACCAGAGAACGGTGTGATATAATTGCTATGAGAACTATGTACTTTTACCCGCCGATGGTTAGTTTCGATCATGTTTTACACGAAGAGAGTCATGACGAGCTACCGACGTCTAATGCGTTTCTGCCTCTAGAGCAATATTTCCTAACTAGTTTTAATGTGAATACAGATTAGGATGCATGAGTCTTAATATAGAAATTAATCTGTAAAAAATTGAGCACTTATTGCCTGTTCTTTTTTTATCTACTCCCAACGTATCAGTTAACTACTTCTGGTGTTCCCGCACAAAAAGTACTCATGGTTGTAAGGCCACAATTGGTGCCCCCAAAATACTTTCCTAATTGCTATCAAGACGCCACCTCCAACCATATGCACCAGCTGCAGATAGAGAATAGCCAACCCGTCTAATCCATGACAAGCTGATTAGACCCCAGTCGATGCATGTCCGTAATCTGCACTTCTCCTTGAAATCTGAAGTGACATCAGGTGATTGGTACAAATATGATATTTCGACAAGCCAAAGGGTCATGATGGCCTAACTATAGACTGTAAGCGAAATTCGTCATGTCCACCCAGTATACATGTTGGCGTGGGAATTTGAACCAGTCTGGATCTCTGTATTTTGTCCGCACTTAAAAGGTACCCCCAAATTCTATCAGAAAACAGTTCCCTTACATATTCTATATGTATGAAAAGCTAAGCGAGCTTCTAAAAAATGGAATATGTACACGCTGCAATGTCTATGTTCTTTTCCCTGGGGTGGCTTCATAGTCCACCCTCATGGCGTACCCCAGACATTATAAACATGATCAAAGGCACTTTACCAGGAAGTAATTTGAGTTTCCATTGAGCTCTAGGGATTCTTGCGTGCAGAAGGATTGTGACCAAACGCCAGATCACGCAGTGTTCGTGACTAACGCTCAAGGATGCATAAGTACAGGGAAGGACTCACTCCCATAATGACGGTGGGGATTTACGTGGGTGGTGAATATAATATGCAGATGAGTATTTGCCCGAGAAATGGGCTTCTGAAGATGATCTGTAGGAGAAGACTCGAGGCTACTATGTTATGTTGATGGAACAGACGGGATAGACGTGGGATATTTCTGGGCACCATTAGATGTTGATAAATTATCTTGTAATATTGTTAACTACCTAATTTTAAACATACACTCCCAAGCCTCCATAACCAAGTACCCGCAACAATCGGCCGCCAGACTAGGAAATTCAGCTTAGATAATTATGTTGTTTTCCTCAACCCCCCCAGGCCGCATATCCGCTAGTTAAATGTCCGACAACTATTGTCACAGGTGAGCGCCTCTCCAGAACACCAAGACACCAGATTGGTCCAGTGTAATCACCCAAGGACGCTTAGGTACAGAAGCGAAGGTGACAGGGTGAGACGATTAACAAAAAGATACACAAGTAGAAATATGAATATCTTGTGTTATGTCTTATAAACCCAGCAAGCTTTTTATGAGAGAGTAGTAGGAAGGCAATGAGAAGCATGACAAGTGTTAGTGTGGATGAGCTATGAGCATGAAAGAGAAGCTCCCTAGAGTGTATAGTAGAAGGGATGCAATAAGTTGCGGTTCAGCTGGACCTGTCATGCATTGGAATTTGTAAAGGGAGAGTAAAGGTGCTGCCGAAGCCTTTTGCATAGCATTTTTGCGTGTCTCATATCGATTACCCTTACGGACAAAGCAACAAATACCGGATAGTTTGCTAGGCATCGGCCTTGGGGGCCTAGACACAAGTTGATAAGCGACGTGTAAGCGGGTGGGGTGGAAAGATGTTAGGCGTTCATGATAGATATAGATGAAATCATGACAACGCGGTGATGCAGTGGTAACTAATCTGTCTCGGAGGAACTGGGTACGAATAGTAGAGCGGAGCTAACAGGTCACAAATGCGCCCTATTTCAGCCCAAGTATTCGGATTTGCAGGCTCGTGAATATTGCACCAATCCGGATGTCTTAGTAAGGAGAATAATGGTGCAGGCGGGGTTTACGCCCCTATTCAGCTGCCATGGTCATGTCTAGAATTACAAAATGAGACAGCACAAGAATCTAGATAATATGTCAACAGAAGCTACTGCATCTCCATGTGGGACACCTGAACATCCATGGCTTGACCAAAGATGTGGCTACACAAAAGTCCTCGCATCGCGATTCTACATATAGAAGACTCCTGGAATGTACTTAAGCCCAAAAAGAAGTCTGTGCAAACGTACGAATTCCCATTTTGTACTTGGTAAACGGCCTATTAAAAGTCCGTATTGAAGCAAAACGTTGGGCCAGGACCCCGCCACGGCGCATGTTGTGATGCCCAGCCAGTGGATGTTGCGTATTCAAGTGGATCAAGGCAGAATGTATACTTTAGGACGCCAATAAATCTAGGTAAAACTAGAAGCAAGATCTGATAGCTAGCATATTTGCTGGTGTGATATGGAGATGCCTGGGAAATCAATGAATAACGGCTATCGGGTCCTGAACAATAGCCACAGATCATATAGTTCATAACCAGCAAGATTGCATGTTGGAGATCTAAATAAGGAAAACAATAGCCTAACTGCAATCAAGGCTCCCAACAAGAATTGTTCACCCATTTACCAAGCTTTTCCTCTTTGGGTTGTATTTCCCACTTGGGAAAACTCTCAGTATACCAAACGACGAGAAAATATCGATTATGGAGGCTAGGACGTAATAATTTCATCCTGTAATTCAAGGGATGCATGCAGATTAAGCAAACAATATGTTAGCTTCTTGTGTCGACCTAATCAATGTCCAAACTTGATAGATCACCTGTATATGAACGCACACAAAATACATTAGCCATACTTTGTGAAACTGTTAATTATGTGCATCCCCGTATCATCCCCCAAACAAACATTAACAACCGATCGATCCTCATCACCCCATGAATTCATATAAACGAAGAAAATCCCAGTTTCCGACTTTGATGTGACAATATCAGATAATCAATTGCTTGCTTAAAGGCGCCTTCGCGCCTCCGTACCTCCCACCCGCCGGCGCGAGCTCATTTTATCTAAATAATGGAACGCCCATTATGTAATGTTACATGGAAACGTCTTGGCCAAGGGTGCTGGTCATGGGCCGACTCCTTCCGTGCCGTGCGTATGCAAGAGCTTTCAAGGCAACATCCGAGGTATTGTTAATCTGTATTTGATCTCGGCGTGGTCACGGATTGGGCGGATAGCAACAGAAGGTTATGGGTGTTACGTGAATTACATGTGATTGTGCGAGGAGATATTCCCGGAAGCTTTAGAATCACGTATGGAACTAGGAAAGTGGATGGTGATATTGGCAGATCTAAGAAGATTCACCAAGTAACTAATGATATTGACAGTTTTGGCTGTGAAAACAGCAGAAACTATATTGTGACGAATCCATACAGAGAAAAACAATATGACACACAAGCAAAACAGAAAAAAAAAGAAACAAGGAAATTGCCGAAAATAGCAACGAAAAAAGCCAACAGGCTTTTGCCCTCCCATATGATATCTTGTTGTCCAGATGATATACATGAAAATAAGATAAAACAAGCAAGCCGTTGTCCCAACCTGGGACTGACAATGATGAAAACTCAAGATATGTCCGTGAAGTAACGAACTAAGAACAATACAATGAACAAAGGAATAAAAAACAACATCAAACGCAAACTCCAGTGTAAATGCTACACAATGATCAGCCATTCTTAGGCTGGTACGGTAACTTAACTATAAGTCATATGGAAAGACCATAACACGCTAGTATATCGTAACAAATATCGACATAAGGATGTAAAGACACAATTGGCCAAAAACAAAAAGAAAATAAAGCAAAACGTGGTTCGCAACGAGAGAGAATGAAAGCCAACTGGTTAGTATGTGGCTCAATAACCCATAGTGCCAAACACCAAGGTGACGAGCCTACATTTCCCCAAAGAATGACAAGGCGTTCAAATCTACCCAATGATGGCGCGCTCTGGAAACAAGGAGGTGGGTTTTTTTTCGACTGAATAGTATAAGACGGATGGAGACACACCCTCTTTATAAATGGGTGGATGTGAATAGCCTACCGACACAGCTGAAAGAACCTTACATGACAAAAAAGTACTTTCACTCAGACCGTAGCCAGATGATGGCCACCTTGCCACAACATAAAAAAAAGACTCAGCCCGACATCTAGAATACAGACAAACAGAAAAATCAAGGATCCACGGCCATCATCCGGATTTCGTAGACCTCGTCGGCAGCTGCTGCTGCCGCTGCCTCTTCTTCAGGTGTGGGGTCATTGAGCAAAGCTGGAAGCGCAGCTTTACCAGCAACTGCGGACACCGACGACAACATTTTAGGCGTTGATCCCTTGTTTGCCATTCTGAATTCAATATCATAGGCTTGACCTTCAGGCATCTGTGCAATGAAATCCTCATCAATAGCGACCTCTAGGCCCTTGTGGCTAACATAAATGAGGCGGGCTTTAGTGGTTTTCGCTGACCACTTGGCTCCAATGCGGTTGCGCAGTTCGTCAACCGAACGTTGCATTAGATACGTAGCCCTAAATAAGTAGCCACCAGGTGATAAACGAACCGGAGGAAGCCCTTGGAATATTGTGCTCTTCTTGCGTAAATAAAAGCAAGCTACCGCTCGTTGCCCAGGTGGGGGAGGCCTGTATGTGCGATCAACGTCAACAGCATCAATACCATGTGTGGAACTAGCGGAAAGATTTCGAAGAGGAGCTTTGGAATCCATGGAACTATCAGCCTGATCGGATGGATCCCAAACGGGACCATGAGATCTACCAATTGAGCTGTGACCTCGGTCTGAAGATGCCCTACGGGGTTTTTCGTCATAAAAGCGAACTGGGTGCAGATCGGGATCATCTTCTTCTTCACCAGCTAGAACGAAGACAGTGAAGTTGATGACACTGCGGCTCATTTGTTCCAAGTTCCGAAGCTGCATCTGGAGGCTTTCAGTAGGCGAAGTGTGACCATCGTCATCTCGGTCCATGGGGTCATCATCGACAAGATCGTATGGATCATCTTCTAATACTCTATCAATGGCTGTTCTTCGGACAGAGCGGCCGCGGGTGACGTTGCGGAGTCTTTTATGTATACGGTCTTTACGTCGTGGCACAAGCCCACGTTCAGAACCTCGGAGACTGTGGCGAATCTTTTCAATATTGCGGCGAACGCGTTCTGAGTCGATAGCTAGTTTCCGTTCAGCGCCATGGTCACGGAATACTTTTGCTTTGCAGTAGGATAGTTCGGAGAGCTCAGACGCTGGGGCTACCGAAGACTGGGAGGGATTATAGAGACTGGTTTTAGCTACGACACGGACAGCCACTCCCTTGACGCCTTTCGTTTGACTAAAGTCTGTAGATAAGAAATTGAAGCGCACGTTAATGGCGCATTGGGGGCGAGTGATGTCGGTAGGAGTCCAAATGACAGTGAAGCTATCAAACTCATGTTGTTGAAGGTGAACGTCGGTGCCAAAAGGCCGACGACGTTCACCCTCGTCAACAAACTCCAGGGCTCGTAACAATAGACTTGAGACTCTTGAATCATCGTCGGCACGTGGGTCTCGAGTTTCTTTCCAGAGATCCCAAGCAGCAGCAGGCTCTCGACGCTGTCCGGCATCGTCAAAGGTGACTCGGATGCTGGTCCGGTATTGAAGATTTCCGTGGGGAGAAACCGAAGCAGGGGGTTTCGTATCGCAAATAATGATCCGGTATTTTTGGCTTTTATTTAGATAAGTGATGGGAATTTCGTCGTCTCGCTGAACCATGCTAGTCTGGGTCTCAAGGGTGGTGCTGAATCGGAAAGGCGACTGTGGGGGCTGGGGTTGTTCCGGAGGCAACAGTGGCATCTGGGGCGTAATTGGAGATGAAGCTCGAGTGTTCATTGGGCCGCCCAGTGGATGGGAATGAGGACCACTGGACATTCCGGAGTCGTAAGGGCCGCGGTGGTCATATGGATATTGATGCGGAGATTGTGAATGAGGATGTGGCACATAACTAGCATGGTGGTGTACGGCATGGGCAGGTGGTGGTGGCGGCGGCTGGTTGGCCGGGGGAGCTTGATGGAAGGGAGTCGATAGAGGGGGTATTGACGGGCGACGCGGCGCATAATCGGAAAGTGGCGCCGCACGGTGCATTGGGGGTTGTGACATGGCAGAGCCATAGTAAGATGAGACATGCGGTTGGTTCATGGGCACGGGGTGGCCAGCATACGAGTGGCGGTCGGGCCCGAGGCCGTGAACTGCAGCGCTAGAGTATCCTATCATGTTGGACGGAGTCCCGTGAGAGCGTGAATGACTATGGGAGGGGGAGTAAGGGTATGAATGACGAGGTGGAAGGGTGTGAGAGGGAGAGCGAGAGTTAGAAGATGTTGAAAGTGGCGGAGGCGCAGAGTGGCCCGGAGCGCCGTGGTGACTCGGAGGCAGAATGGTGGAAGATGGTGGAAGCACAGTGGAAGAATGAAGATATGGCGGTGGAGGTGATGACGGTCGCTCTAATGATGCTGGGCGTCTATTAAAAAAAAAAGTAAAAAAGGTAAGTTTATATTAGATTACGGTCATGGCGATAGTGTGGTTGGGCATTATAAATGTTGGAACTGAAGGGTAAACAGCAACTCGGAAGAATAACGGTAGGTATCAGGAAATCTGGAGATAAAAAGGCTGCCCATCTTGAGCAGGCCAGAGCACTCCATAATATGTGCAAAACGAGTTTGGGACCCAAACCTAGATGCCTCACTGCATATAAAGAACCCCCCCCTTCAGATCGCCCAAAAGATCAGCTTTTCCGGTGACCGCCCAAACAGGAAATGCAGCCATCTAGCTGGACTACTGGCTAGGAAGGGGAGGGGTGTAGTAGGGTGGGGTCTGGCATCGATACTAAGATGGTCACATACGTTCCGCTACAGGATAAGATACCCAGACCAGGGGAGCAAGATTTGGCCTGGACTGCCAAGTGAAGCCAGAGTAGGCGGACTTGCACGCCGGTACTTTGACCTTTCTCATGTCATAGAATGTTATGACTGACTATTGGAACTATTCTTTTGTGGCTTTGGGGACGAATCGTGCAAAGGACAGTTGTAGACGATCGAGTATTGTAATTCATCGATTACGGTAGTAGCACGAAAACTGAGGGCAGGAGATAAATCTGATAGGGCAAAGAAATTGGGGGCTAAGAGAATGCTGCTGGTACTTACTCGCCCATTTGGCTGCGGTCCATAGAGAATGCCAATGTGAATATATGTCCTGTCTGAGGCGCAAGAGCGCAGGAAACTATAACAGCATGCTTTGGCTGTGCGGTTGCGAAGAAAAGAACAAACTGTACATGTACAGCCCTGGAGATGCCCCGGAAAATCTGGTCCAGAGAAATTCTTCACGTAACAAAGACCACCGAGTTAACACAGCCTACTCCAGATAAACAGGATGCCTTGATTTGTGGCGGTAGATATATTAGTGTGGTGCGGAGTGAGTGTGCGATGGCGATCAATAACAAGTAATGACGATGTCCTCTTATGAAATGAGTCGAGTGGGATCTGAAAAGCGGATGCTATCATAAAAGAAGATAGACTAGCTGCCTTGTGGAATAGAATCGCGCGTGGTGTCAAGGACAAGAACCCCAAGGCGTTGTATTTATAAGTCAAAACCCAAGGATTTCTATATGTCACGGATTCAATAGTCGACAGACTGAACAACTAGAACTTGATAACAAATCAAGAACCTAGTCTTTGGTAGAGTATTGGTTGTTCTAAGAGAAATCAAAATTCGAGAACCAAGACAAAAGAAAGCCAAACAAGATGGCCCGCAGCGGCAGAGACTAAGTATGGACTAGCACCCCGTCTTATTATATGCTGCAAGTCAAGCCTAGTCTTTGGGGGCTTTGGCTAAGTGGCCCGGTTTGACTACTTGTAGCTGAGAGTTTAGCTTGACATGGAACATAACAACGGTGTGTTCTAGTTATAACAATTAGTATTAATCGATAATCCTAGGTAAGTCCTGGTATTATTCTGTTCCTTTTTTCTCTCTCTGTCTATATATATCTCTCTTTTTTTTCTTTTTTAGGGATTCTATCCATGGACTACACATAATTATTCCTCCTGCCTTCCACCTTGATATAATTATTTTAGTCTCGGCTAGAAACTCGAATTAGGCCAGACATGATAGACTGTCTCCGAAGTCCACCCTTCCTACTCCAGCAAGTCGCTCACAGATCTACGAGTGTTTAATGGTCTTGTATCCATCTAGTTTACCGGGTATTGGGACACAAAACAATATAGTCGGGCGGAGGGGCAGGAGATTGAGGGCAGCATATAGATAAAATAATTACAATAAATCAAAAAAGAAAAAAGAATAATTCCAAGGAGATAAATGACACCGATGAATAAACCACAGACGTTTCTCAGTCTTAGGATCTGCCCTAGGGCCCAGCTCATATTTGAGAGTCAGGGATCTGGTCGAGTTCGTTTACGATGCCCCTCCCTCTTCTCCCCTCACTTCACCTCGATCCACTCCATCCTCAACAGATACACGCCTCACTACGCTGTCAACAACACTACGTGCTTTGTAGGTGACACCACCGGGGGGTCTGATTTTATTTTTAATTTTCAAATTTCATACTCCTCATCTTATCGTCTACCAATCAAATCACCACTGTGGATTTCTGTCTCTTTAATTTTTGATATATATTTCTTTTTTTTTGCTTTTTTCGATGACACCCACAATCTGGAGGGAAATGTAAAATACTTCCTGACTTTATGTCGTGGGCGTTCATCCACGGACTGTTGCTTGGGCCTTACGTCGGGGCTGGCTGGCTGACTTGGGTTGGATAGAGACGGGCTTGTCCGGACTTGATGTATCCTTCCCAGTCGATCTTGAGAATCCGACAGGAATGTGGCTGAAAAGGAGTGTGTTAGTAGAGATCTCGTTTGGCCACATCAACATGTATACAACATGTAGCTATGTCCAAGCGTATATCTATATTTTGTATTTAATATGTTGATAAGTGGCTGTCCGGTCTTTGAGGACATAATTAGATTTCTGCACCTCGACGTAGTTCCGATGAACTGTTCTGTCACCACTTTGCACATTTGACTCCTTACGGTTTCTGGGTAGCGACGAACCGCAAGTGTTCGGATCCTGTCCATATGAATCCCATTCACCTTTCTCCGTCTTTTGTTCCCTGTCCCCTCTCCGGCCAAATTCAGAACTTAAGCGCAAAGCTGGAAAGTTAGCTCAGGGCGTGGACGAGGATCATCGGCCAGGGTTCCCAGGCTCTACCATCATTGATGTCTTGGAACTCAGAGTTCAGTCTTGTCTTGTGAGATATCTCTATCCATGCTTAGATCAAGCATTTTAGCAAGGGTGTGCATATAGAGAAGCTGGTCGGGACCCTGGCTTCCCAACCACTAATAAACAACATAGATATGGGTGTGAGAATATCGATTCTCGTCTAGGAGGAACGGGAAGAGGTCCAAAAAGAACGTCATCGATTTCTGCCACAGGTAAAGTCGCTTTACAACATGAGCTGAAAGTTTTAGTGAAAAAAATGTAGGGGACTTGCAGTTATGCAATTAAATTCTTAGATTTAATAGAAGCATAGACCCAGAAAAGCACATTCGCCAGCCACGATATGCGATTTCAAAATGATATGTCTACTACGAGAGCCGGCTTTGTATCTCAAATTGTGCTAACATCATATCATAAGGCAAGCATTGGGGCTTTAGCTGTAATTATGTTCTCAATTTTCAAGCAGAGTTCTCGCCAGCTCCTAGATTGCTTTCGCTAACAGAGATCAGTCCGTATTCCCGATTTAGCCTCAAAGTGCCCCTAGTAATAATGATCACTTGAGTAAGTGATGTCTTGGTGATGCCCTAACATCAGCACAGCAAGCAGGCGCTTGTTTCCTATTAGCAAGACCGGCCTCCTTGTCCTTTCCATCCGCATCTACAGCCATCCGCCCATATATCCAAGTTAGCCATTCCCCAGAAACATGCAAAAGACAACCAAGTCGGAGTAGAGACACAGCTACAAAGAAACTCATACGCCTGTCGGGCTAGGAACAGGGTCATGTTTGTTATCTTGTAAAAAATAAAATAAAAGCTCGGCAAGACATGGTGTCCCAGACATTTTCAAAATTCCCAGCATAGCTCGAGACATCAAGTCTATATTGTCACCGGCCTTGCTTGTGAGGACAACTAGCGTTTGAGGTGGCGTCTCCTGTGGCCAGTATTGGTTGATCTTTGTGTGGAAGCCTACCCGCGATTCAATTATGGCGGTGGTGTGTCAGTGAGGTGGCCGCAGCGACTAGCTCGCTCAAGTTTCTAAATACTGCTACCCTCCGGCCTACAGGCTGAAAGTCGCCCTTTCTGTGCAAAGCCCGCAGGCACCATGGCCAGGCTTGCCACAGTAACGTCGTCGGGAAATGGTTGATACTTGTGGTGTTCTTCCCTAGTACCAACTTTCCAGGTCAAACCAATCCTAGGCGAGTCCATAATATAAGGTTGCGGTCACTAGCCACTGTATCTAGCTAGCATTGGTAACTCAATATGAAGATATTCCTAGATTTCGTATGTTAAGCGAATCAATACTAAGAAGTGTATTTCGTATGGTTAAACGATTAGTAAGTATGTTGAGGGGGTGTTAGACAGTGAGAGTGAGACGCAGAGAAGCTCTACCAGAAACTATACATCCACCAAAACTACCGAGTTTTTAGGGGATGTTGCATACCATAACATCCATGGACTTACTGAAATAGGACTTCGGTATGCCCACAATCCGGCAATCCAATAACGATGTAGTTTCATATTGATTGTGACAATGTTAATTAAATTAATCGTGTAAGTCATCATGCTGCCACTGTTACACGCATAGGGTTGCATAGGGTTTCTACCACTACTGCAAACTTCCACTCCCCGAACTAATCACATATTGGAGTGAGGCACAATGGAGTGACTTTACAATACAAATTCATACCCATGGCTAGCAGCTCAAGCTAATAGCTCGTTCCGCCCATTTCGTACGTAGCCAGATTATTCCTAATTCAGAATGCAATTCTGGATTGAGCTAGCCAAGCTAGACATTGTCGCCCGATCCTTAGTGTTTACGACTGTCCGCTAGCCTCAATTGATAAAACATTCAGCTTTCATTGAAAAATATGGCACAGGCTCTTAGTCTTCCACTAATGGCCGTAGTTTTCCGCTTCAACCTCCCTAAAAACCTGTTTTCGACTCGGAAAATCCAAGTGACGCTAGCTTCTGGACGCTCTTAGCGACATCCACTGTACACAACTAGAGCACAGCAGCCTGAGTTCATAGGCATATAATCGGTGATTATAGAATTGGAATGCCCATAAGAAGTAAAATGCCACTTATTTGTTAGTCGGCCCTTCCGTTCCGGTTAGTGAGATCTAATTCAGCTTGGCTGGCCGACACTGAGGCTCATAGCCGAGATATTCTTGCGTGGGCGGTGAGGGAGCAGAATAAAGTTGCTGTATTGAGAAAATGATGATATTGAGGGTTGGGAGAGATGTGATTCTATTCGTGATTGTTTATCTGATTTGTTGACGTCAAGTTGATTGAAGTGACCGTGTGACTTGACTCAAAAGTCAATCATTCTCTACAAGCTCCGTATAAGGCGGTTATGCATATCCATACTGATGGCGGATTCTGATAACGAAATGATTTTTAAATGAAAATAGTTCATGGAATTATTAAATAGCTCTTATGGGTCTATTATCCGTCCGTTTCACGGTAGACTTCCCATAACCAAAAAAAAATAACGTGAAATAATTACAATAAAATATATAAAATATTGCAGCTAGAAATATGCATCGGCCTCGCCTATTGCTACCCTTTACTTCCTAACTACGACATATGTAACCACACACAATGTGCTCAAGCACCGGGTCCACATAATCGCCATGATACTCGCAAAACCTACATTACTATCTTGACTTATATCCAAACTTGGCCCACCGGATACCGCAACCCTGTTCATCTTCGGGCTAAGTCCTCTTCTTGCCCTTCAGAAAACACATTGGTCCATCCAGCAACTTTCAGATCGCTTCTCCGTAGCACCAGAACCTGTTATAGGATCCCTCCACATACACTAGTTTCACCCGGGCCTCTTTAGCTCCTCAGCGCGCCTGTTAAGAAATTCTCCACATACCGCCCTGCCCATTCCCTCTCGCATTTCCTTGCATAATGACATCCGGGTACGAGCCCTCTCCGCCAACTATTCACAGCCACATAGGATGGCGCCCTAGGCTTACCGGTAGTCCATTCATGGATTGATTGGCTTGTCTAGCCTGCTGCCCGGCTCACCAGGCTCTTGGAGGATGCTTTCAGCTTTAACGACTAGTGGTTTATCCTAAGATCCACGTTTTGGAAAACTGGCAGTGCCCGAAGAAGTTGGACACGGCAAACAGGTTTGTCTTCATTTTTTAGAAGTGGAGGGAAAAAATTACCTTGAAGGTAAGTCTGCCGAATTTCGGGCGGGCGGTTGTCGGTTGCTAGAGGGGCGAATGTTGGGTTCTTCCTTGTAGATGAGGTGAGAGATCAAAAAATAGCAACGAAACATGTTGGGTGAGGAAGATTGGCCATGTCTAGAACATGGAAGAGAAGGGCAGAAAAGGATTATATCTGCAGCCAGGCTAAGGTATTCGGGAGAGAATGGAGGTGGGATTTATTATGTGATATGAGCTAACTCAGTGGGACGGAGAGGCTAGTTGAGGTTGTAGATACAAAGAGTCATTCGCTTGATTTACAGTTATGATATGCCTGGGCTTCATGGGATTGCAAAATTCTTCAACTAAGAGAATAGTCTGGACTCGAGAACCGAGCTAGACTTGAATTCACGCCCCCAAGAGTGGGTCTTTTGCCAAGTGCCAGTTATCGTCATTCCAGCTCGGTACACATTCCGTATGTTTGTGCATTGAACCGGAACCCAAGTCTCTCTTCTAGATGCAGTCAAGACCAATATATATTCTTTTAGTCACTGGCCTCAGTTTCTCGGTCGTTTGAGTTGGACAATACGGATCGGGACTGACCAGTGAATACATGACCCGAGGCGGACTGTCACCTGTCTGTTCATAAGATTGTACATGCCAAATCACAATCCCACAATATGGAATGGTAATGAGCAAGTCAAAAGTACGGACTTTTAATTTATAAGGACTTATGCCGGTAATCTCAAATGGTGGTATCAGTTGGACTTCCAGTAGCTAAGGAACCCAGGCATTATGTAGATTATATATTAACTATCCAAGACTGGCATGATTAACAATGCACAGTACCATCGGTATAGCATGTGGCGGTGGTGGGATCATGGTTTGAGTTTCATAATTATGCTCAGAGACATATGACTTCTAGATTAATGAGTAATAATTGTGATGTGGAACTTATACAAAGCACATTTATTCCCTGAGCCAAGAAACTGGATAGAGAAACACAAATTTCCCTTTATCAAAATGCCGCCAACAATGAGTAACAAACTCATAAGCCCAAGTGACACATTCTAACACATGAATTTGCATGTATAGACAACTTCTAGGCGCCCAACATCAGACTAGTAGTCAGAATCTGCTTGCACCGTTGATCTTCCGCTCCGTTCCCATCTTCTACCATGAAGGATCTATCAACAACACATGGCTGAAAAGGGACGGACGTTGACAGGGTTAAAACTCAAATACTCTTCTTTGGGCAAAGGGTCGCTTGTGCTAGTCCGGGGCCGACTGGTAACCAAGGGACCTGGTTCACAAGGGTACACGAGACGAAGGGACAAGATGAACTGCGAATAAAAACCTGCACAATGGCTGAGATCGTGACGGGGGGTGGGTGGAGGGGAGGGGGAAGGGACTACATTGGGGGGATGGTTTTGTGACAGGCGTTAGGCGTGAATGTGAATGGCTTTACGGTTGAAGGTCAGCCAGGCGGGGGACGCTGGTAAGCTGAAGTTCTGGCGAGGTTGGTATGGCCCAAGTGTCTATCGGCCAAGTTGGGGACGCCGATCTCTTCGTTGGTGTTGCTTTTTTGTAAAAGCCTAATTTTGGCGAAGCGGGATATCAGATAATTGTGTTAGATGGGAGCTTTTATGAATGGGGCGAATATAGGGCGGTTATGGGGGCGTGTTATTGTTGGGGATTGTGTGATGAAAATATCGATGCTGTTTTATTTTATTTTATTTTATATTTTACCTTTTTTCGCTTTTTAGTGCAAGAAGGAGGCGTGTGCCATAACAAAGAGTCGTGCTTGGTTCCATGATTCATTAGAAATGTCACACTTTCTCCATGTAGAACTCTGGTTCTAGAAAATGGGTTTTAACGTAGATTTACCAAGGCCATGCTCATATGCATGTATACTTTTATCTTAAGATGCGGCATCGAGTACTGCACAACAACGGCACATCTCTGAGGAATATTTTTGCGTTGTTAGAAATATTAGTTTACATTATCAGTCATAATATTGATCAAGTTTAAACCTTTGGAGCAGGTATAATATGAGCTAAATCTCGTTAAATATCCTAGAAAGTCTGCCCAGACTAAGTAGTCAGAAGATACTGGTGTTGGAGAGCATCATGATACTGAGGCCCAAGACAACATATCGCCGGGGGGTCAACGACTTTGCAATCTCGTGGCAGGGCGATTCAACAAGAAATACCCGTCAGACACGATAAAATATTGTATCTGAAATATCGGGCCAAGTTCGTAATCCCATTATCGCCTGGAAACCACAATGGACATATGGAACTATGATCTAACAGGAGAAACGGCTCTCAAGAGTTCATTAAACTGGTATACCAAGGATGCCTGATACATGCAGAAACTCATTTACTCAGGTACAAATCACTACCGTCATCTGATACTTGCTGCGCAACTGTGTCTCACCCTCCGTCACCTTCCCCCAATCGGACCAAAGACTCAGTCAACGATAAGGTTCGGCGCTTCAAAAGCCCCCTACGGACAATTAACAACTGTTAAGCCAAGGCTCATCCCTTATTAACCTCCGTGAACACAAACTCTCTCACCTACATGAACACCCAACCGCCCCTCCGGCAGCTCCTATTCCCGCCCCCCGTCTATCGCCCCACCCATCTGAGTCTTGAACCCTACGGTCTTCCACAGAGTGAGACACCGTCATGGTCCACTACAGCGCCACGAGTGACGCGGTAACGTAGACTATCCACCGGTGACAAGGGTGCACATGACTTACGAGCTCATTGCTACCTTTGCTTATCGCCGGTAGGTCTGCGGCCATGGTGGCGAGGACAACCCGAGAGTTGGTTGGCTTGTCCCCGATAATATTTTGGGTGGAAATGGTGCTGTGGAGTGTAGGCGTTGCTTGTGCTTCTTTGTACAGAGCGGTGCACACGCATGGCTGGACCCAGATATTACATTCCTACGGAAGCGTTGTATCAGTTCCAGTGAATCAATGTGTTACTACAGGATGAAAGAGAGACAAGTATATATACACTATTACACAACACAGTTTGCTAAACTACTAGTCAAACATGTCTCACAGTATCGAATATTCTTCACTATCTACTAGCCATACTGCTATCAGGCGACCACTATCCTATCGCCATATAAGCAAGTAGGTTATCGTACATTCGGTGGCATCTAAGAGAACTTATTCAAGGGCGTGATTTCTCAGTGCGACCATCATTCTATATTGTCAACATTTAACTCGGTACAAACAGCACACGAAGCAAGACTGATACTATACTTATACCGACCAGATATTGGGTTCGGCGCCACGGGGGGAGAGAAGCTACCCCATCACATGTTTCAAATCACTCTGTGGCATTCAGTCTGTTTATCTGGTCTGGGAAAGGTCTACGGGGACTTTTAGGGGTAGGTTTGGAGACAGACTGATGCCTAATCTACCACAACATGTTTTTGAGACAGAGGAGCCGGTTTTTGTCTTTTTTGGGTTGACAGGCTGGGAAAGTTGATCTCTGGCCCCGTGGGGCCTCGGGGCGAAGAGTTTCCGGTACTGAGACATGGTAGTAAGCTGGATATAATGGATGTTACGTGCTAAGCATTAGAAGACTTAGGATGTACAAGCACGGCAGTAGTTTGATATATATATATATATATATATGTATGGAGTGGTGATATGCAGGAGGCAAGAACTACAATGAGATACTGAAATGTGGTATCTCTGGTATCATGATCAAGATAGTAGTTGGCTCCCAGTGTAAATGAAAGTTGGTTTTTGGCATTGAAAATCTATTCAACCAAGTAGTGTCTTCCCTGTGGGTATAGTTCAAAGCCCAAGAATCAAGGTCAAAGTCTCTTGGGCTGGCATTGCTTTCCATTGTTGTCTCTAGGCTATATGATTAACATCACCTTAATTATAGGAGTGTCTAATCATGTTACACAGACCTGGTCATGTCAATTCTCTAGGTTATGTAAGTGGAAACCCTTATAGATATACATTTTGAAACTGATGGACTAAAGTGTAGCGTGACAATTTAAAGTAGCATAAAGCAATACATATATGTACATTTTTAGAGATTATCTAAATGATTTATGTGGCTAGTTTCTTAGCTTTAAATCTGTCATCTCATTCAGAACCTTTAATCAATTATAGACTCGGATAATTCTTCAAAGAGCGGTGTGGCACGGAGACGACTCCCCGGCCGATATTTAAGCTAATACTTGATATACCACTGTTAAAAATCCTCACATCATCAATTGCAACGCTAACTGCTTATATTCGTTAATCGCTTACACACTAGCCCCACCCTGGGCGGATATGTTCTGCATTGTCCTTGAGCCGCCATCTTAGTAAGCAACAAGTACCTCGGTACTCAGTTGTTCTATTAGCGAATATGATGAGTAGGGTTAAGTATATCCTGGGGTTAATGTAATATTCAAAAATATTGAATGAGTAGGAGTTAGTTTGTAGGAGCGAGGATCTAGTAGACTTGAAGACTTGGCTTTGGACTTGACAAGCCTTACCTCAAGAACTTTGATAGACATATAATAAACATCGGATAACCGGAACGTGTGGTATCAAGATCACTTACTGAGTCTCACCCTAACGGGTAAGTAAATAGAGAAAATACTACTTTGATTTCTAGACAAGGGTGAGTCTCCAAAATGATGCCAAGATCACCAACAATTAACTCAGCTCGGTTTTCACAACTACATGACTACAACTGGCGATGGCCATTCATGCGGGGAAACGGGGGAACCAATGACATCAAGTGTCGTATATGGTAATCCTACTACCGGAGTCAGTCGACCTTGTGAATGTTGTTCCAGCCAAACCCGATTGATGCTAAGTATTGTTGCATTGACAGGCTGTCGGGTTGACATGGTTGGCCCAAGTCCATCGGATACTGGTGCTATGGCTACCTAGAAGGCATGAGTATAAAAATGTATTCTTTTTTACTGGTGACTTAGGAGTGAATATTAGTATTTGATGACATCAAATTCGTGATCTTATTGTTGATGTAGACGTGAAAGTCTAATAAGCCATCACACATCACTTGGTCTAATCTGTGACCCGAGATCAGATAGTTTTCAGAGAAGGGATATGCTGGAAAAATCGCCTCCATACGCGCGTATACACAAAACTCAATCTCAAGCGGAATCTTTGCTTTTAAATCCGCCAGCTAACTGTGTATGTCATATTCATCTGGATGTACTATTGCTTATCAGAGGATGGGTTGCTTACGCGGTGTGATATCCCGATAGTCTCGAAGACTCGAAAAATGCCGATTTGCGTTGCCGGGTTGGCCTCAAAGCATCTTTATACCAGGCGGAATTCTGACTCTAGGCGCCACTTTGTACTACTGATCGCAGCAATATTATATGTTGTCAAGATGGCTGAATATGACGTATAATTCCTAGCCAGTAACTAGTACTATTGCCGACTATAAAACCTCGCGATTTGGCACGACCGCCAAATAGCCGTCATGAGTCGCAGATCTCGCCTGGCGCTTGCATGATGTAGATATGTATTGTGCCCATAAGCTAACCTATGCAGTGGGTCTAACAAAAGGATTAACCAGATGGATGGATAGCTCAGTACGAAAACAGGTTCTTGACACACACGACCCTGTTTACTGTGATGGCAGCAGACAATTGCCATCGCTGGTTTGTCCAACCATGACACACACACACAAGCTGATAATAAACTAGGCTGCCATGATATCATTTGTAACCTTGGGAGCTTTGGCCTAGGTTCACTTGCAATAGGTTGTTGATGAGCACGCTCGAGCCAGGACAGCCGCTGGCGCCAGCCGAACCAGAATGGCACAGTGGAAGCGCAATGAAACACTAATGATTTGCGACTTGACTGTTTGTTTCTCAGAGGGGATCTAATTGCTGCAAGGTGATGGGGTGGGATTGAGGGGACGCGGCAATCTGAGTGAGGGTTTATGCAGTTGACTTTTGAAAGCGCATAGTAGCAGGATAAGCAAGAATAATGGTTTCCTCTGATTGGGGCTATCATGATGTTACGAGATATATACTTCACACTTCATAGGCCAAAACTTGATGGCGCGCCTTAGTCAGTCAGCACTTTACAACAGAAGAAAGACAGCTTCCTCAAGCAGGCTCCGTACCCGAGGTCCAGATAAGTGAGTTGCCGAGCAGTGTAAACTACTAGCCAAGTTCCATCCCAATTTCCAGTCATGGTTCCCGCCATCGGCCTCGAAGATCTAGCGACCAACGCTCCAGCCGACTGTTACATGAAATAACGGCTCCACAGCAGGCATCGCAAGTCCTTTCGCGTTCCGCACCTCGCTGTCACTACCCATAATAAGCCATTAACATGCCGGACTTGGCCTGAACCTTCCATCCATTGATGTGACAAAAAGGGCGTAGGGATCCCAGCACCAGCCCGCAGGATTTCGAGTCAGGAAGAGGAAGAAAAAATCCATCCAAAAGAAATATAAACAAGATTAAATGTTAAAAAGTTCCGAGTAAAAAAATAAAAAAAATAAAAAAAGACTAACAGTCAACTAACCAGGGGAAGCACATACTTTGGTCTGAGGGTAGCTCCTACTTAGTACAAAATGGACGGTGTCTGCCGCGTTACTATGTACACTTCCATGTCCGCGGTTTCCTTTGCCCGTGCCTACAAACTGACGGTCCGTGGTAACTGTCCTTGCTTATAATAAATATCACAAGCAGATCCCAGATCTGTTGATTATCTCTTTCACCATATTGCTTCTTAGGTGTCTCGTTTGTGCGCCACTTCACCTTGCATTACCACTAACGCCCTTCCCGGCCTGAATCCCGCCGGCCACCTACCAAGGACGTTACTGACTGTCTTTTCGCCCGCTGTCTTCAGCTGCCACTGTTGATATTCTGCCAGGCTGTTGTTTTCAGTCGGAGTTTATTTCAAGTGTTGGATACTGTACACATACGCGGCTTGGTCCTGCTGACTTCTTCCAACTACTATCTCACCGCAGCAACTCCGCTTTAGTGCAGTTGGATTACAAAGCTATTGAGAGGTCACGCTCAGTTGATCGGCCACTTGCCGTCTCTTCAGTCTTTTTTCTTCCTGATTATAACAGTGTGTCCGTGCATGTCTTGCACCTTGCGAGCTTTTCGGTTACGCACTCATTTGCACTTGGACTTTCGTTATCTTAGTGGAAGCATACAAGAGGAGTCCACTCCGGGTTGAGTCTCGGCTATCTGCATACTTGTGGGCCCGGACCTTATCCTCATTTGATATATAAAAGATAGTCTGCCCCTTCTTCCAAGTGAGCCCCTGGCTACTCCTCCCCCACGGATCTTCTCTTTTTCTTCTCTGGTTGCTATTTAGAGGGATCCCCGGATACCCAAGGGACATAACCACTCTATTCCCACATTCCGGTCTTGGCAAACTGTTTAAGCCAACGACATTCGATAATCGCCATATTAATTACCCCAAACAGGCAGAAGCAGGCTCCGTCACCATCACCTTGTATTATCTCCTGTTAACTTCGTCGTTCCATTCCTCTCTTTCTGATCATGGCTGAAGCTAAGGAGACAGCCCCGCCTGTCCAGCTCTCATCCTCCCTCACCGACGTTGAATCCCAACTTCCCTCCGCTACAGCTTCCTCCTCTACCCTCTCCACTCCCACACCGCGAGAATCATTCGAAGACCCACTTGCCCCCCTCGAGCAAGCACTCACTCCCGTACTCGAAACCGAAGAAGAGCGTGCCGCCCGCGAGCCCATAACCTATGTTCGCACCGGAACCAGTATCACCTCCGTGGCCTCGCGGCCCCCGGAATTCGAGGTTACTTTCTCCGATGATGACCCCGAGAACCCACGGAACTGGCCTTTATGGTATCGGTCGTGGACCATGTTTGTTCTGTCACTGAGCACCTGGTTGATCGTACTGTACTCAACCAGTTACACTGCCAGTATTCCCGGAATCGTCGAGGAATTCGGCTCAAACACCACCATTGCAACTCTTGGTCTGACCACTTACCTTCTTGGCCTCGCTGCCGGTACCCTTGTGTTGGCTCCCCTTTCTGAAATTTATGGCCGTCGACCCGTCTACCTCGGAGGCATGATCGTCGCTTCCATTCTCATCGTCCCGGCCGGTCTGGCCAAGTCCCTTTCGAGCCTGATTATCGTCCGCTTTTTTGGGTAAGTTTCACACGAGGCACTCTAAGACATGCCGATCCATGCCCTTTCCTAAAAAATAAATCTAAAAAAATCTCATGTAATACTGACTTGCCTTCCCTAGTGCTCTTTTCGGTGCCGCTTTCATTGCGAATGCTCCTGGGTCCATCGTCGACATCTCTCGCGAAGAATCCCGTGCGCTCGCAATGTCCCTCTGGTCCATTGGCCCTCTTAATGGCCCCAGTACTGGACCTCTTGTTGGCGGTTTCACCTTCCAATACCTTGGGTGGCGTTGGTGTGCCTGGATTGTCCTGATTGCCAATGGCGTTGCCATTGCTTGTCTCTTTACTGTAAAAGAGACTTATGCCCCCGCCATCCTTAAAAGTAAGGCTGCGCGTCTTCGCAAGTTGCACGATGACCCTCGCTACTGGTGCAAGTACGACCAGCGGGTCACAACCACACATCTACTCAAGGTCAATCTGAGCCGCCCGTTCATTCTATCGGCCACCGAGCCCATTTTGTGGTTCTTCAATATTTGGATTTCCCTCATCTACGCCATCCTGTACCTCTGCTTTGTCGCCTACCCTATTGTCTTCCGCCAGCATCGGGGCTGGGACGCCGCCCATTCCGGTCTGTCGTTCCTTGGAATCGGCACTGGCACCCTCATCATCATCGCCTGCGAGCCGCTTTTCCGCCGCCTTATCAACGCGCAACCCAAGGACCCTCAAACTGGCAAGACCCTCCCCGAGGCCACTGCTGTCGTCATGACCATTGGTGCCTTCCTGACACCCATGGGCCAGTTGGCCTTCTCGTGGACATGCCTGCCGACATCGATTCACTGGGCTCTCCCTATCTGCTTTGGTGTCTTGTTTGGCGCCGGTAATACTCTGAGCTTCATCTACGGCTCCAATTATATGGCGAGTGCCTATGGCATTTACTCGGCATCTGCTCTTGCTGGAAACGCTGTCATCCGTAGTATCTTTGGTGGCGTTCTCCCCCTTGTTGGGCCCATTATGTACAACCGGCTGACTCCCCAATGGGCCGGGACCCTGCTTGGTCTGCTTGAGGTCGCCTTGATTCCCATTCCATTTGTCTTCTGGAGATACGGCGGGCGGATCCGTGCTAAGAGTCCAGTATTGATGCAAATGAGAGAAGATGAGGCCAAGAGTGAGGCCAAGAGAGAGAAGTACCAGAGGCAAATGGCAAGGGCAGCGGAGAAGGAGGAAAAGCAAGCGGAGTTGGAGCGACATGGTGAGGGAGAGAAGGCTCCGCGAGTTGGTGATCAAATTGAGCCTGTGACCGCTCAAAGCATGTAAGATGGTTTGAAGTTGGTACCAAAGGTTAGTATTATATAAAAGAACGTTCAAAAGCTCATAGTGAGGTTCATATACCCAAGTCGTGTCATGGTGCAGACACTAGTTTCATATATTCATAGACATCTACAGATCCAACTAATAAATGTGTAAGATCAATACGCTTTATATAAACAAGTTCATGCATCTACATAACAAACCAGTAAATGTCAATACAATGAACTAATGCACGTAGGAACTACTACTATAACCACTATTTTTTCACGGTCTCCTCCTTGCCTTTAACATCAATCACAACCTCGTCCTTGCTCTCCCCAGACTCCAAAAACATAGACTCCTGGGCAGTCCACAGCTGAGAATATACTCCGTTCAACGCCAACAGCTGCTGATGCGTCCCCTGCTCCTCAACCTTCCCATCCCTCAATACAATAATCAAATCCGCATCAAAGATCGTCCGTAATCTATGGGCAACAAACACACTAGTACGACCCTTCTCGCGCAAGATACTGTTAATGTTTGCCATGACTTCACGCTCAGTGTGAGTATCAAGAGCACTCGTCGCTTCATCAAAGAATAGCAATGGAGGATCCTTAAGCAAAAGTCTGCTAAGAGCCAATCTTTGTTTTTCGCCGCCAGAGATCATCATGCCCCGTTCACCAACCTTGGTAGAATACCCATCAGGGAAACTCTCGATAATATCGTGAATTTGGGCGCGACGGGCAGCAGCGCGGACATCCTCGGGCGTAGCTGACATGTTACCATAGCGGATGTTGGTCTCGACAGTATCGTTGAAGAGCGGGGTATCCTGAGGGACGACACCGATCGCCTTACGCAGAGACTCAACACGAAGATCACGAAGATCCTGGCCATCAATAGCAATACGGCCAGAGTCAACATCGTAAAAGCGGAAGAGCAACTTGAGAAGCGTAGACTTTCCACAGCCACTGGGGCCCACGATGGCAATCTTCTTACCAGCAGGAATCACAAGATCCAGCTCCTTGAGGATAGGCCGATCGGCGTGGTAGCCAAATGATACCTTATCGAACCGGATTTCACCACCGCGGGGCAGAATCAGATCCTTAGCATCAGGCTTGTTAGTGATGGTGACATTGACCTTTTGTAAGCTGAACAAAGTCTCCATATCCAACAAGGACTGCCTCAATTCACGGTATACAGAGCCCAAAAAATTCAGAGGGACACTGAGCTGGAACACCAATTGGTTAACCATAACCAAATCACCAACAGTTAGGTTACCAGCGGCCACGCCATTGCAAGCAAGGTACATCATGGCCGTAAGAGCAGACGAGAAGATAATGTTCTGTCCACTGTTCAGGAATGCCAATGACGTAGCAACCTTGATCGAGTTCTTCTCATACTGTTGGAGCGCCTTATCATACCGCGCAACCTCATACGCCTCATTGTTGAAGTACTTGACGGCCTCATAGTTTATGAGTGAATCTACAGCAACCGTGCTGGCCTTGTTATCGGCAGCATTTGCTTGTTTGCGGAATTTGGTACGCCAGGCGGTTGTCGTAATAGTAAACCCAGTATACGCCGTCATTGTAAGGGCTGTAATAGCCGCAAAACTGCCGCCGTAATTGTAGGTCAAAATGGCACACACCATGCCAATCTCCAGTGCTGTGGGGAAGACGTGGAACAGCATGCTTGTGAGCAAGAAGCTGATACCCTTGGTACCACGGTCAATCGCTCTCGTGAGACCACCGGTCTGCTTGGACAAGTGGAAGTTCAAATCAAGGTGGAGCAAGTGGTTGAACACATTCCCCGCGACCTTCCTGATGGCTTTCTGGGCCACCGATGCAAACACAGCATTCCGCAACTCTTGGAAGACTGTCGCGCAAATTCTCGTCGTGCCATACGCCAAAATCATGGATCCGGCAACCGCTGTCGCTGTACCACCAACCGATGCAAAGTCCACGTTCATAGCGTCGACAATGCTCTTAAAGTAGAAGGGAACTTGCACGTTCAACACTTTAGCGCCTACGAGGAGGGACACCGCCAACCCCACGCGGAACTTGGTGCTCAGGCTGTCCTTGGGCCATAGGTAGTGTGCCATTTCCTTCACGATGGCCCAATCAGCCTTGCGCTGTTCCTGTGTCGTCTTGCTGCGGTCCAGGGCCGCCAATGGGTCCTTTCCGTTATTTGCCTTTGCGCGACTACGTTCGGCAGTTGCTGCATCGCTGTTGACGGTCGCTTTCGCCGAGGTATTATCAGGATTGGAGATATTCGGAGTCCGGAGAGCTGCGGATTCGGAAAGGAGTCTAGCTTGCAGGTTGTCGTACATCTGCACAGATCCCCGAAGGACCCTGAGAGATGATGGCGTGGGCGATAGACGAGGGACAGCAGGGCGGATATTCGCCAGGTGCCCACGCCCTAATATGGAGCCGCTGCAGAGGGCATTGGTATGTCGGGAGAGGAGGGGGCGGAACATGGCCGGCTGTCACATGTCACGGTTTCCCTGCGCAGAATACTGTGAGCACGAGATAGAAAGCAGCGTCAGTGGCCTGAATATTCGGATTGCACAGAAGGAAGGATAGTTCAACAGTTATGGAACAAGTAAAGTGTAATTCATAGAGAAGAAAGGGCAAGACTCACGTTCGACTCAATCACGCAACAGATAAGCGAAGAAGTAGTGAAGGTCGTGATTTCAATGCGCAATCAATTTCAAGAACAGCGAGACAAGTCCGAGCTTAAAGATTTAGAAAGGAGGGGCATTGGATATCCTGAAGGAACAATTGCGAAATCAACAGCTCGGAAGACCTCACCAATGACGAGCTTCGAGGATTTAAAGACTGGCCATGGCGTTCATCAAGGTTATACCACATACAGTAAAATAAAGCATTATCCTGTGGTAAATCCGTCGGTTATTATAGCCTTGTCAGTAGCTGCAGCTAGCATGCGCCAGCTTTCCAGTTCAAGCTACCCTCAAGTAGCATTTAACCCTAGTGTTTGAGGTAGGCCGGGACTTGATGATCAGAGATTAGGTGAGATCAAGTTTATTATTTATGATACTAGATATTAGGAGTGAACTGAAAAGAAACAAGTAAAAATGGCCATCACCGAAAGTGAAAAAAAAGAGAGTTGACAAAAGAAATTGCCTTCAAGCGGATTTGAACCGCTGACCTCGACATTACTAGTGTCGCGCTCTGCCAACTGAGCTATGAAGGC